>CM037853.1:132685470-132767550 GCA_021234595.1 Delia radicum
GGCAGTCAGGCCACAGACAGTTAAGTATGTTAATAACAGACATAACTACACAACATGCCAAATATGGCTAGACAAATTGGCGACTCTGTTAACACAGAAAACAATATTCAAAAAACCAAAGAAAATATTTTTAAATATGAAGTTAATTAGTCAGTTAAAATTAAGGAGTGATGTTTGAATTAAATCCTAATAAACTTTCATTCAAACCCCTAAATGAGTCATAATTGTAAAACATAAAAAACTCATTTAATAATATGAATAGAAATATCCTGTTTGACTCATTTACAGCAATTAGGAAGGATACTAAAAAAAAAAACATTTTCGTTTTTTTTTTACTCTTTAAGGATATTTTTATGTTTAAATTCACATAATCATGCTAATGGTTTGTCTGGAAAATTATTTCAAAGGAAATTAAATATTTACTTAACATTATAAGCAGACCATCTAGTTGTAACTTAATTAATAGGAAGAATATATAGATCAGGATCTTATTACTTTATCATTTCCTGTTAATAAAAACAGGGAATTTTTGAATGATTCATAGTTTTAGAAAAGGATGACTTACTTAACATAGACAATTTAATGTTGAGTAGTAATAATGACTTACCTGAAAAGAAAAGGAAAAAAGGAAATTAGTATTAAATATGGATTTTTATTTATTAATAGTTATTTTAATCTTAATCTATTTTTAATCTTAAATATTTTTAATTTTTCTAAAGGGTTAATACCCGCCCATATAACTTAAATTTTTTTAATGAAAATTGTAATCAATACCAACAAAAAATTACAACTAAAATATACTAAAGGGTGATTTTTTAGCAACTTTCTTTTTGGCAACACTGTTTTTGGCAGCTTAGCTGTTTTCGTGTAACATGTTACTGTTAAACATGTTCAGTTTGGTCTATAATTTAACCATGAATCGACTTACAAACGGACAACGCTTGCAGATTATTGAATTTTATTATCAAAATTCATGCTCGGTTAAGAAAGTGCAAATTGTGATGAGAGACGAAGCTCATTTCTGGTTGAATGGAAACGTGAACAAGCAAAATTGGAGTATTTGGTGTGAAGAGCAGCCAGAAGCATTGCAAGGTGGCATCATTAGACCGCAATTTTTCATAAACGACGTTACTGTGAATGGCGAGCGCTACCGTGCGATGATTACAATGGAAGAGCTGGACTTGGGTGACATGTGGTTTCAACAAGACGGTGCCACATGCCACACAGCACGCGAAACAATGACCCAATTGAGAGGCGAGTTCGGTGAACAGTTTATTTCACGTTTGGGGCCGGTCGATTTTCCGCCTAGATCGGGCGATTTAACGCCTTTAGACTATTTTTTATGGGGCTATGTTAAGACTCATGTCTATAGGGACAAGCCCGTAACGGTTGACGCACTGGAAGCCAATATTGAAGAATTTATTCGTGAGATACCGGCCGATTGTTGACAAATTTGACCCAGCGTATGAACCATTTGAGTCGTAGCCGCGGTCAACATTTACATGAATCATCTTTAAACATTGAATTATATAGATCCTTTTATCGACTCAAATAAAGATTTCGTTCATATCTCTAAATTGGATGTGTTTTTTTTTATCAAATCCGAAAGATCTTAAAAATTACCCTTTATATACAGGCGGGTATCCAGGTTTTCGATTTTTTTTTTCTACACAGAGAGAATTTTAGTGGACGAAAAATAACGAACTTTTTCTGTAAACTAATAAAGCTTTTCTTCACAAAGTGAAAGAAATTTCTTAAAATTAATGAAAAGCAACATACTTTTTATGAAACTAGTTTTTAAAAGTGACTTCTTTATTGAGTTAGTGAAACTTTTAATAAATTAAATTATATATTTCATAAAACTTTAAAAAATTTGCATCATCGGATATCATTAACCCACTTTAGCATGAAATCAAAAATGACGTACAAATTTGATAAAAATGCAAAAACGTGTTTTTTGAAATTAAAAAATCTTTAAAAGTTATTGGTCGGGTGTCAAAAAAGATCCATACAACGTAATTTATAAAATGACTTTTACATAATAAATTTATAATAAATGTATATAGGACCTAAGAAAACAACTACATATTTATTGCAAAAATCTATTTTTTTTTCAAAATTAAAAATTTTTCAAAATTAAAAATATGGGTAAATTCTTTGCCTACCTAGAGTATAGCATAAACGTAAGAAAAATTTTCAGGGAAACTATGGTTCTAAAATCAGAATCGAGCATCCGTCATCATGTTTCACAAGAAAATTTGTATACAACATAATTAAAAAATTACATGCCACTTTTATGAATAATGGATTGCAATTGACGAAAGCTTAACCTGTATCGCCGGCAGCCGGCTTGTGTGAAAGCAAATTTTCGCAACTTTCTATATCTGTGCTCATATTGAAATTGGGGACATAAGCAAAACTTTTGTATTATATATTGTCAAAAACTCCCAAAACTTAGGTACTTAGGTACCGATGTTTTTCAATATGATGAAACCCGATGCCGGCGATAAAGGATGCCGGCGATAAAGGTTAATCTTTTATCAATTGCAATTCATTTTCCATAAAAGTGGCATGTAATTTTTTAATTATTTTTTTTATGTTGTATACAAATTTTCTCGTGAAAAATCGGAGACTCGATTTTGATTTTAGAACTATGATTTCTTGGGAAAATGTTCTGAGAATTTTCCGTAGATTGCGTTTGTTTGGTTCCGAACAAATTGACGAACCCTAGTGTAAACCTAGTAAAGGGTGTCCCAAGAAGAGCGCAATTTTTAAATTTTAAATAAAACACAGATATTTAAAAAAAAATCGTGAAACTTTATTATATCGTAAAGTAGACAGAATGAGGTTATGTATGGAACAATATATCGTGCAGATGGCCGCCGCGGCTTTGCTGGCATGCACGCAATCTTTTAATGAAATTTTCAATGACCGTTTTGCATGAATGCTGCGGTATTTCATTAATGCAGCGTCCAATTTCCTCTTTTAAGGCTTGAGTCGTCGTCGGCTATTCGCGTAAACCATCGACTTCAAAAAACCCCAAAGAAAAAAATCTAGTGGTGTTAAATCGCACGATCTAGGCGGGCCAATTCTGATCTCCAAACGCGAAATAACACGACCGGGAAATGACTGATGCAGCAATTGAATTGTTTCTCTGGCTGTATGACATGTGGCGCCGTCTTGTTGGAACCACATGCCCTCCACATTCATTTCTTCAATTCTAGGCAAGAAAAAAACTGGTTATCATTTCACGATACCGAACACCATTGACTGTTTGCGCTTGACCTGCCTCATTTTTCATAAAAAAAAGGTCCAATGATTCCTCCAGCCCAAAAACCACACCACACAGTGACACGTTGAGGATGCATTTGCTTCTCGTGAATCACTCGAGGATTTTCCTCACCCCAAATGCGACAATTCTGCCTATTGACGAAGCCATCAAGATGAAAACGAAGCCATCAAGATGAAAATGCATGAAGATGCAAATCTTTCGTCAAAATTCGCTGCAAAGTGGATTTGGAGACACCAATTTGCTGAGCTCGGTGTCGAATTGAGGTGGATGGATTTTGAGCGACATCATCACGTACAGCTGCGACATTTTCGGTCGATCGACCTGGTCGATGGCGCGTTGTTGTCTTTACATCACTAACAGACCCAGTTTCGGCAAATTTATCCATTAATCTCTTTACAGTTGACTCTTTTGGAGCATTATTGTGACCCCAAATTGATCGCAATTTGCGAACTGTAGCCGCAAAACTTTCACCATTTTGGTAAAACAATTTCACAATGAGAATGCGTTGTTCATTCGTGTAGCGCTCCATTTTTACTAACCTCGTACCTTCTACTAGCAAACAACAACAATTGTTCAAATGTCAAACAATGACACTTCGAATGTTGCCAGATTTAAAAATTGCGTTCTTCTTGGGACACCCTTTATAATTGATATAATAAAAATCCATTTGAAAAAATAATTATTTTACGGAAGGTGTTCTATATAGTTAAACTTTGCACTTTTCACTATAAAATTTACAACATGATTTAGATTAAGTTTAGATATGTGATAAAATGTATTAAACTAACGAACACACACAATCCAGTATCGTACCAATCTTACTTTTAAGGGTTTAAAAGGCGGGGTCCCAAAAGGCCGCAGGAATGGGGAAATAAGTCATTAGTTATATCTTTAAAATACCTTGAAGTTGATACTCAGTTTTGTTTAGTTTCTCTGGAATAAATGTACCTTAGCTTTTATAAAACGATGGGCTAAGGAATTTATAGATTCCAATGTAACAAAACAATTATATATATCGCTCGTGAGACCAATTTTGGAATATGGCTCTGTGATTTGGGATCCATTATCCATTGTTCAAATTGGAAAAATTGAATCAGTGCAAAAAACAATTTTTGCTGTTCTGCTTACGAAACACCTACCCTAATACCATTAATAATCTACCTTCATATACAACCAGACTAAACCTCGTTACACACAGAGAAATAAAGTGCCAACCGAATTAAAAATGGTATTTTAATGGTAAGAACTTCTTAATTCAGTTAGTACAACTATATTTGCATTAGATTTCTGAATATTTTGGGTATTGTAACTAAAAAGCAGTTGATTTAACCGAACTTTGTTGTGAAAACTAATGTTAAGTTGTGCCAACCGACTAAAATTCTTAATAACCGAATTTAAGCCATAGTAACCGAATTTCAGTTGGCAAATAGCTAAATTTTTCTCTGTGTGTAAGCTTCCCACTCTGAAAAGTAGAAGGGCAATGTTAAACATTACGTTTTTATTAAATTTGATTAATGGTGATATATGCTCAGATTTCCTGTTAGAAAATTTTGTACTTTTCTTTCCTCCAAGATCAACACGTAATTATACTCCATTATATACTCTATCGTCAAATGTATGCTGATGCTGATCCGTTTATAATAATGTGTAATGATTTTAATAATCTTTATAATTTGTTAGATTTTCTTCAAATGTTAATATTATTAAACGCAACATCATTTTGTTTTTAAATTCTTCTATTTAAAAAAAAAAAAACAATATTGTACTTCCATTTATTAATAATTTTGTAATTTTTATGTTAATAGTCTGTAAGGATTTATTCCGTAGGCTTAAATATAAAAAACTTTAAACTTTAAATAAAAACGACAAAAATTAAACTGCAGCCATTTTTGAAGCCCACCTTTTTAATACTTAAAGTAAGATTGGCACGATAAAGAATTGGTCTTGTTCGTTAGTTTAATTACCCTTTATCACAAATTTAATCCAAATCTGATAGAAGTCATTCTGTAAATTTCCTAGTCTGTTTTTTTTTTATCAGAAGTGAAAGCATTAACCCTGTATGGACAAAATTGCGTAAAATATTATTTGTATAAATAAATAAATAAATAAATAAATAAAATATTTATTGTATAAATAATATAAATAACGTTTTATGGGCCTTTTTCGTCCCCAAGCCACTAACGGTTAAAGATTTTTTAAATAAACGTAAAGATTAATTATAGTCTAATAAAATTTAGGTGGTATTTTTCCTAAAATTATGCAAACTTTGATGAAAATATTCAACTTTTGTTCAATTTTTTACAATATATGTAATTTTCATAAAATGTCCTGGAAAAAGAGTCGCTCCGCTCCACACACAAATACGAATTATAATTTTTCAATTTACTTTTTTTTTTTTTAATTACAACTGTTATATTATAAAAATAGCAATCGACATCTCCAATTTAGGCATTTTAAAAAAGTCTTTAAAATTAATTTTAAAAAATACGTTTATGCATTTTTATCGATTTCTTGGGTCAGTTTGGATTCCAGGCTAAAGTTAGTTAATGACATCGGATGAACACAAAATTCCATATCTGAATAATTCTGAGAGTATTAAAGTATTAAATGAAATCAAAATTTCGAAATTTTAATAGAAATACACTTTTTCACAAATCGGCCATTTTCGTCCGAAATTCGGTACAGATTTTCGTTTTCCAAAAAAAAAAATCGATTTCTTCCATTTGCAAAATAAATGGGACTGTAGTGAGAAATCTATTTTTAAGGGACACGCTACTATATATATTTACAATTTTTTCAAATAAGGAAAATCAATTTTATAAAATTCCTGTGGCTTGAGCAAAATTATAAAAAAAACGTGTTAAAAACTGCATACCAATTATCAGACCAGACATTAAAAAAAAAAAAATTAACCAACCCAACCAGCCGACAATGAATTGGTCAAATAAAAAAGGCACATGCAGCCGACAATCAAATCAAATTCAAACATTAGTTCATTGCATAATGTAATTTTAACTACATTTATCAACTTCATAACAAAAAACATAAAACTGTAGGTCTGAAGAAATTTGTTTCTACAAATTCAACATCGCACCACAGCCCATGGCTTATTCAGATGTTGGTGTCAAGATGTAAGTAATAATCTTACATATAAAATGTATACAATACATTCAATTATATTCGTCAAAAATAAATACAAACTCCAATATGCACTTGAGATATAAAGAGTTTAAAAGAATGAATTCTTTTGAACTTTAAAATATCCTGTTTTTACTCTAATAGAGAAAAATATAAGAAAATATTGCTTAAACTACACAGAGAGAAAAGTTTTGCTATTTGCCAACTGAAATTCGGTTACTTCGACTCAAATTCGGTTATTATGAATTTCAGTCGGTTGGTAAAAACTGAACATTAGTATTCACAACAAAGTTCGGTTAATTGAACTGAATTGTAGTTGTTAGACCCATAATACTTAGAAATCTAATATAAATATCGTTGTACTAACTGAATTTTTAAGTTGCTATCATTAATATACACTTTTCAATTCGGTTGTCACTTTATTTCTCTGTGTGTACAAACAATTAGTGGAAAATGGAGTTACAGGAAAAACGGATGAAATTAGCAGTTTTTATATATAATGTTATTTACATTCACCTAAATTTATGGTGTATATAGAAAAAATAAAATAATTTGTTATTTTCAGTAATCGCCCAGGCAGAAAAATACAATCGGCACAGTGTTGGCAAAGCGTCGGCGACGGTCGCTTATGCGTTGGCAGAACGTGGGATTAACAATCTTGACAGTATTGTCCTGTTACCCGATTGATAACACTGGCCAACCGTTGGTTTGAGTGTACTTCAACTTCAAAAAATGTTGTGCTTTCAAAATACCTTAAATTTCATTAATTTTAAGAAATATGAATAATAAAAAGCATTTAAAAAACAACAATACAGTTCGGTCTTAGTCTTTTACATCATATTTAAATGTGTGAAATAAATAAAAAAAAAATTTAAAAAAATAATGCTTCTAGTTGGTCGTAATATTGGTAAAAACAATATTGGTAACGAATTCTGCGGCCGGTACTGGCAAAACACATGCTTTACAAACAATATAGTGCTTTTCTGGTACAATATTACTTTGGTACTTTTTAACACGGTGCGTTTTACAAAAATAGCAGTGGTTTTCCGGTACTATTTTTTGTACGGTTGGCAATTTCTACCTGGGCTATTATTCAACTCGAATACAGTGCGCGAAAGAACTAGAGCATACAAACGAAAAATCCATTATTTTACTAGTCCGTTCACTGAAAAAAAAATCAAATGTAACAATACGAAACCTTTAGTACATTATACGAAATATTTCCTTATTTCGCACTACAAAAATCCTTCATTATATGAAAAAATCTACGAAATTTGTGTGTGAATTTTTCGAATTTATTTTTGTATTACACAAACTAAGTACAATGCCCTATGAAAAAAGTTTCTATATACTCATACACAACTTGATATTATTGTATATGATTACATGTGTGGCAATATATTACGATATATGTTCATATCTTATACTTAGTCGAGCTGTGTAATGGTTTAAAAAGTATGTACATATCTCTACTTTCAAAAGTGTTGCACGGAGGTAATGAGGGTTTAGCCAACATTAAGGCGCGAGTTGAGATACTACTATCAGAGGTTGCTGAACACGAATCTGGCATCTGGTTTTTAAAATTCTAAATGGCAGATCCAATATGGCGAATTAATTTTTTGAAATGTTATCGGGTTTGTTGTAGGTTAGTATTAATAAATTCCTTCATTAATACAAAGAAGTTTTTCATAAAAAGTTCCAAAGAAATGTTTCATTGAATCAATGAAACAAGTTTCATTAAAACAATTTTAATGAATACTTTTTTTGACCCAATGAAAATTTCATTAAGTATATGAAATTTGTTTAATTAATGTTACCATAAACATTATAAATGTGAATAAAATTCATAGTTTTTATGAAAATGTTTTTTCTGTATAACAGACTTCTTAAAGAAGTTGAGGTATTAGCCAAAAACAATTTGATGTTCAATTAAAAATAAAAATGTATGTCATTTGTAATGTTTGGCGTTCAACTCCAGCGATTCCTTTTTTTGTTAATCAAGAGAAAAAAATTTTACACTAAACTAATTTTCCCATATTACAAGTTGACATTTGATTGAAAAAAAATTCAAAAATGTTTCATTGATTTAATGAATTTTTTTATGAAATTATGAAATAATCATAAAAAATGTTAATGAAAAAAATAACAATATTAATAAATTTTCATCAGTTAATGAAATTATTCATTAAATCATTATTCTTATTCAATAACAATTGTTGGCCTATTTTGCTCTTTTATGATTATAAAATAAAAAATATGAGAAAATAACGCCATCTACAAGGGAGACTGATAGCGGAGAAAGAAAAAAATATTTTTTGAAAACAATTGTGCTAATATGTTTGATTTGCTTTATTTTTGTAAATATACGGAGGTTGAAAGCTCGTTATAAATTGAAAATAACATAAAAATAATCTCGATGTATATAAAAACAAAAAACTAATATAACTGTAATTGTGATTTAAATTAACTGGAATTTGAGAATCACGAATTACTAAATTTTAGATCGAAAAATTATTTGATTGAAATTAATGAAATTTGTTCTTGAGGTAAAATGAGTTAACTAATAACTTTAGCTAAATTACTGATTTGAACGATAGCAACAGAAAAACTTAGATCAACTGAATTGGAATCCATTTACCACTTTTGAACTAACTTTTTTTATGGGTGTACCTATTTGGTAAAGGTCAAAGTTCAAATTTGTTAAAAAAAAAATGGGGCAACTTTAGAAGCGGCTGGGGGAAAAGTATATAAAGGGTCCGCCAATTAACTTTTTTTTTAGTAAAACATTAGTTCAAAACAGTTAAGTGCTGAATAAGTATAACAAAAATTTTAGCTTAAAACAGAATTTTAGCAAAAAATTTACTAACAAATAGTATACCTGATTTACAAGACGTTTCGCTAACTTTTCTACTAACTTATTTTTTTGAGTGTACAAAGAAATATTTTTTTAAAGTATTTTAGCATTTATTAAAACAAAACTAAACATAAATACTGTTTTTCAGTAACAATTATTATTTTCATTTAAAATTTTATTTTTACAAAAAATTCTTTACTTGAACCAAAAAGTTAATGACAGTAAAATTAAGAAAAAAAACTGTTGTTTTTAATAATTTGGGAGTTAATTTCTGATAGTTAAAATGAAATAAAATCGTTTATTTTTACGGATTTGGTAGTTTTTTTAAATTTTTTATTTTATTTTTAATAGTAAAAATAAAAGCAAGTCTTTTAATATTACGGATTTTGAGTTAATTTTTTATTGTTAAAATAAAGTAAATTACTTTGTTTTTACAGATTTTATTCTGTTAATATTTTAGTAGTTAAAAATAAATAAAAAATATTTTTGATTTAAAAGAAAAGTGAGTATACCGGGTTTTAACTATATGTTTAGAATGTTCTTACAGTAACGATATGGACGTAAACAGTAGTAGTTGCTTCAAATGTTATAGTAGTAATTTTTCTATGAGAAAATGAAAGACAACTAATTTAAACAGTCATTTCAAAAAATAACTAACCAAAAATACTGTACTTTAGAACAGTTGTTTTGAGTAGTTATTTTAGTATTGTAAGAAAGACCTACCAAAACAGTAATTATGCAGTAAATAGTTAATTTTTGTTAGTTACTTAAAAATAGAAGATTATGTCAAGTTTTTAAAAATTCTCTTTTAGTTTATATATGTTATTTTTGAAATTTTCATAGTTTGCAAATTATAACTAGAAAATTTCATTGTATCTCCAATGCATAAAAACGTCATAAATGGAATACCGTTTGGAAGTTTGACTCTGCACTTAAATAGGATGTAGAAAATATATTAAGTAATTAAAAGAAACATATTTTTTAATGAAAATGAAAATTATTCAAGTTCGATATTAGGATATTGTCCTAACAAATAATCTATAGAGTTTCTTGTTTTCAAATTTATTATTTGACCCTTTCAGGAATGTGTTGATAGATCTATTTCGGGAATTTTCTAGGTTCCCATCATCAGAACACGTTTTGAAAGCGGTAACAATCCCATGCCAAACATCAAACATTCATATGAACTAGTTTACTCACTACATGAGAACTAATATACATATGAGTTTGAAGTTAAAGATTATAACCATTGATCAAACAATAAATTGGAAACTTGTTTGATGTGCAAAACTCTATAGATTATTTGTTAGGACAATATCCTAATGAAGAAATATAGAGTATGGCCTCGAACTTGAATAATTTTAATAAATTTAAATAACAAATATGCAGGTGCTTGTGCAAATTTAAATGTAACTGACACTAATAGAAAACATATGATTTTCTATTGTTGATTTACTTGAATAAACGTCACTACATTGCTAGGTCTGTCAAAAAAACAGAGTAGTATTTGGAAGATGACAAAGCCAATTGTGACAATATTTTGTTGTTGTTTTTGTTTTTTCTTTGATATTTTAAATTTTGAATCTCGCTCCTAGACGAGGAAAAGAAATTCTCATTGAGTTTGTGTTTTAACATAACAAATATCTCTAGAAATTCTAATAACAAAGTCCCCTGAAGATTTCCTTGGGCAGGAATGAAATCCGGATAGGGACACGCCTACATAAGATTGTTTTTCACAATTTGTTAAATAAGTTTTGGGACTTTAGCACATTTAATTACTATAAATGCAATTAATGTTTATCCCGATGAAAATAAATTTAAATTTTCATTTTCATTGCACAATTAAAGGTCGAAAAAAACATAATTTTTATTTTTAATAAAAATTATAACAAACTTGTAAAAAAGGCAAAGTACCGCCTAGTTTACTTCCCCTGTTTTGTTTACAAACTAAACAAAATATAAAAAGGAGAGAAAAACGAAAAACGTGTATTGAATATCCACCAGAGGTGGATCTTGCACATCAAACAAGTTTTCAATTTATTGTTTGATCAATGGTTATAATCTTTAACTTCAAACTCATATGTATATTAGTTCTCATGTAGTGAGTAAACTAGTTCATATGAATGTTTGATGTTTGGCATGGGATTGTTACCGCTTTCAAAACGTGTTCTGATGAAGGGAACCTAGAAAATTCCCGAAATAGATCTTTCAACACATTCCTGAAAGGGTCAAATAATAAATTTGAAAACAAAAAACTCTATAGATTATTTGTTAGGACAATATCCTAATGAAGAAATATAGATTATGGCCTCGAACTTGAATAATTTTCATTTTCATTGCACAATTAAAGGTCGAAAAAAACATAATTTTTATTTTTAATAAAAATTATAACAAACTTGAAAAATATTTTTTTTATTAAACACTATTTTTAAAATACCGAAAAAATAACTGGTAAAAACAGTAGTTTTTAAAACTTATATAGTCGTGTTATTTTCATTGTTTTTACTGTTTTTTTTTTTTTGCTTGTTTTAAGGTTAGTTGTTTTTGTTAGTCGTTTTTACTACCATTGTATTTGTTTTATCAATAGTTAAAAATGGCTATATGGTTAGTAATAAATGCAGTCATCGCTTGTTTTTACTACATATGTAGTCATTTTAACTGTCGCTCTTAGTAGTTTTTACGTTCTTAGTTTGCTGAGTATATATAGTCCTCTGTTTTTTATGACAAAATATTGTGACTGTACAGTAGACTGCTTCTTAAAGAAACAAATTTATGAATTTTGAACGGGACAACATTGCGTTAGATTAGGATTCAAAAAAAAGTTCTCTAATTTTTTCAATATTTTCAACAACAGAATATATTGTTCGCTACCAATTCTCAGTTGCCATTTTTCAACAAGGGCATATTTTCATAAAAACTGTTTTTATAAAAAAAATTTATATTAATTTTTTTTATATTATATTTAACCCCAAATACTCAGGAAAAAATATTTAGTTTTTTAAAATTGTTAACCCTTAACCACACTAGGCCAAAAAGGTCTAAAATTTTGCATTATTTTCAAAGCTGCAATTATGTATACAAACTTAAAAAAATTGTAAAGATAGCTAACATTAAAATATTTTTGTTTTTATTAATTAATAATCATATAATTACAAATTATACCCTATTACCCTAACCGAGCACTCGCTACTATGGCCTTTGGCGCGTTGTAGCGAAAACAGACCAGTGCCTCTGGTGGGGATCGAACCAACGACCCCCGCACTGATAAGCCAGCACGCTACCAACTAGCCTACCGGGGCGCACAAAACAATTAAAATATTTCGTTTTTCTTAAAATACATTATAATAGAATTAAAAAATAAATAATTCTGAAGGGATCCCTCAGTCAACTTAGCGTGCGGACCGATTTAATTTTAGCGGATTTGAAGGAAAGTCTGTATTTTTGATAAAAAAAATTTTTTAGAAAGCATCGTTAACCAACAGAAAATAAGTTTAATTATTAATTAAGTAAATATTGTAAAGTAATAAATCATTAGTATTAACAATCATTAACCCTCATGTACAAAATCCGTTTTTGATTTCTTTTTCGGGACTTTTTCGGGCTTCGGTCAACAGGAGCCCAAAAAGGTCCCCAAAAAAAGAAATAGAAAACGGATTTTGTACATGAGTTGATTTTGATGATGAGCAGTTTTTGGCAAATGTCCGTTTTTTTTGCCTCATTTGTAAAAATTTAGTTTTTTAATTACTGTTACAACTGTTACCATAATACAGTATTTTTGGTTAGTTATTTTTTTTTTAATGACTTTCAAAAATAGTTATTTTACATTTCCCCATAGTAAAATGACTACAATTACAGTTAAAATAATTGTTACCGTTTACTACACTAATGAGTCACATGTAAGTTACGGGAAGAATTTTCTGAGTGGATTACATCGTCGTTAAAGACAATTTCAGCGTCAATTTTCGTTAGGGAAAATCTTTAAAATGTTTTAAAGAAATCGTTGATGATTATTGGCCAACTGAGATGGTATGTATACGGCACACATACATGTAAAAATGTTCGCAAGCATAGGAAAACAAAATGAATTAAATAGGGAAAAGACATACTTAGAAGCATGTTTTTGGCTATAACTCAGAGACCAATCGAGATATCTGCCTGAATTTTCACATATATGTAGAGGAAAGTTTAATAAGCTTTAAAAGAACGCGTCTTTTGAGATATTAGCATTTGAACTCAAGACCCCAAAAAATGCCTTTGACCATTCCATGAAAAAAATCTATATGCATATCATTTTAAAGAGTATATTTTAACTTAAAAAATAAGGTAACACGAATTTTGTGTACTTTAAAAATTATAGTCCATTTGGTAATGATACTTTAGTCAATTTTTTACGTTTTTTTTTGCAATTTTCATGACATCATATTTCGGAAACCGAAATAATCCGGAATCTGAAATTTATGTTTCTTCTATTTCTTGTTTAGTTATGGTGAATTTCATTGAAATCGGAGGTGGTCGATCCGAAAAATCCATTTTTTTTTTTTATTGAGTTGGCATGTTTTCACTCGAATATGTTAACTTTTTATGACAACCGAATCATTCGATTGACACGAATTTGTTGTCGTTAGAAATACATCTTTAGAAGATTTTAGTTAAAAAGTTAAGTCTTTTAAAGATCTGACTTTATAATATTGTATGCATTGTTTATATTTATAATTGAAAACAATAAAGAAGAAGTGAGAAGACGAAAAAAAGTGTGAAATAAAAGACAAATGAAATTATGTATTTTTTTCTATTTACAATTGTTTAAAAGGAAATTTGTTAAATTCAATACTTATGATAAGGGAAACCAAAAATAAGCTTGAGCTTGTTTTTTATTTGAAAGTATAGAACTATTTGGAATTAATAAAAGTTTTAACCATGAAGTTATGAAAATTTTAAGTTATATTTGTTAGAGCTTTTTTAGATTATTTTTTTCATATTTGCTTATTTTAGCTTATTTTGTAAATATTGGCAACTTTTTGACTTTTTCTTTTAAAATTAAGCTTTTTCAATGAAAATGAAAATTATTCAAGTTCGAGGCCATACTCTATATTTCTTCATTAGGATATTGTCCTAACAAATAATCTATAGAGTTTTTTGTTTTCAAATTTATTATTTTACCCTTTCAGGAATGTGTTGATAGATCTATTTCGGGAATTTTCTAGGTTCCCATCACCAGAACACGTTTTGAAAGCGGTAACAATCCCATGCCAAACATCAAACATTCATATGAACTAGTTTACTCACTACATGAGAACTAATATACATATGAGTTTGAAGTTAACGATTATAACCATTGATCAAAAAATAAATTGAAAACTTGTTTGATGTGCAAGATCCACCTCTGGTAGATATTCAATACACGTTTTTTGTGTTTCTCTCCTTTTTATATTTTGTTTAGTTTGTAAACAAAACAGGGGAAGTAAGCTAGGCGGTACTTTGCCTTTTTTACAAGTTTGTTATAATTTTTATTAAAAATAAAAATTATGTTTTTTTCGACCTTTAATTGTGCAACATAATTTTTATTTTTAATAAAAATTATAACAAACTTCTAAAAAAGGCAAAGTACCGCCTAGTTAACTTCCCCTGTTTTGTTTACAAACTAAACAAAATATAAAAAAGAGAAACACAAAAAACGTGTATTGAATATCCACCAGAGGTGGATCTTGCACATCAAACAAGTTTTCAATTTATTTTTTGATCAATGGTTATAATCTTTAACTTCAAACTCATATGTATATTAGTTCTCATGTAGTGAGTAAATTACACACAGAGAAAAGTTTTGCTATTTGCCAACTCAAATTCGGTTATTACGAAAATCAGACGGTCGGTAAAACTTAACATTAGTTTTGACAACAAAGTTCGATTAATTCAACTAAATTTTAGCTGCAACATCCAAAATATTCTGTAAACGAATGTAAATATAGTTGCACTAACTGAATTTAAAAGTTGTTACCATTAATATACACCTTTAAATTCGGTTGGTACTTTATTTCTCTGTGTGTAGTTCATATGAATGTTTGATGTTTGGCATGGGATTGTTACCGCTTTCAAAACGTGTTCTGATGATGGGAACCTAGAAAATTCAAGAAATAGATCTATCAACACATTCCTGAAAGGGTCAAATAATAAATTTGAAAACAAAAAACTCTATAGATTATTTGTTAGGACAATATCCTAATGAAGAAATATAGAGTATGGCCTCGAACTTGAATAATTTTCATTTTCATTGCACAATTAAAGGTCGAAAAAAACATAATTTTTATTTTTAATAAAAATTATAAGAAACTTATTAAGCTTTTACTTTTAAAATAGAGCTTTTTTACTATTTTTTAGCAATCGTTATTTTGAAGTATTGTTTTTTTTTTTTTTAATTGAAAGTTTAGTTTTATGTCGCTGGTTTAACAAAAATTATTTTGATAAATCTATTTGAACTTTAAAGTTTAGGATACTATCACAAAAATCAGTTTGTACAACTGAATATTGGTTTTCGCAACAAAATTCGGATAAAGCAACTGAATTTTTGTTCCAAAACCCAAAAAATATTCAGAGATTACATTTGAATATGGTTGGAATATTGGTACAACTGAATTTAGTGGTTGTTGACACCACAACAAATTTTTCAATTCCATTGCCAATTCGCTTTTTTATGTATGACGAAGTTCCAAGGAACAAATTTGTTTGTTGTAACGATTTTAATAAAAAGTTATTAAATTTAAAGGTTTATTTATAAATTTAAGGGCTAATTTTTTTATTTAAACTACTTTTTTTCGAACTGTTTTTAAGCGTTTTAAACGTTGTTTTTAGCGATGTTTTCGGTTGCCCTACTTCTGATGTTGTTATTAGAGTTTTCAAAAGTTGTTGTAAAGGGGGGGCCTTTTATTGTAAAGGGTTACACGAGTACAATGAACTCGCACCAACTGGACAATAGACTTGTAACACTTGCGTGTTTAGTATTTCATTGCAAGAGGATTTAATGATGCTTGAATATAAAATATTGATAAATTATTAAATCCTTAAGAAAAAACTTTGAAAATATTGAAAGAAGTTGATTTATTGTTCATTTATGATATTTAAGTTACACATGCAATAAAACAAAATTTTAAAATGCCTTTTGTATCGTATTCAATTTGAGAGGTTGTTGTGATTACTTCATTAATTTATAAAACTATGTAGAGGAAACTAATTCGATGTGGCAATCGAATTTCTGACCAACACACAAAAAATATATTTCGTAATTAAAAACTTTGTTGAATGACATAGCCATAGTCAATTAATTTTGTAATTGATTCAAACAAAGAAATTGTAAATACTTAAACTTTCTTAAGGTAAAGTTTTACTTTAATTTTTTGCTGAAATTATGTTTTCAGCAAAAATTTCAGTTAGACTTATTCAACACTAAACTAATTTTGTACTAATGTTTTACTAATTTCTTTTGCTACGAAAATTGCGCTGTTTAGCACATTAATAAAATGACGAAGATGGAGCGGCATGTCAATATGTGAAACAGACGAGGAAAATTATACTAAAATATACAACATCAACCGTGAAAGATTTTTGTATAAAATAAAAGGACGCCAACAATATGTATACCTCTGTCAAATAATAATAATATGTGCAATGTAGTATATTAAGTTATAGATAATACAAAAAAAAAACGAACAAGGAAGGTATCCCGACCCGGACCTTCAGATCTTAATGAACTTCGGATATGTTGTAGAGAATAAAAATTTAATGGACCCGTGTTTTTTTTAGCTGCATAATCTCATGTTTAAGCGTTACTAAGTGAGGTCAAAAATTACCCCCTTTTAGGCTTTTTTCGGTTTATTTCGTTTTATTAAAAGTAACTATGGACAAATTTTGTATCAAATGAAAGGTTTTTAGAATTCACATTCACTGGTGTTTTATGCCCAAAGACTTTTAAGTATTTTTGTTATTCAAAAAATTTGTTTTAAATAACATTAAATCTGGCGTTTATTAAGGAATTTTAGTTGCATTAAGCTAAAACTAATGCATAGCAATGCCTATTTAATTTAATCGAGGGCGTGTCTAAGCTTTTTATTCGAAATCTTTCGGTTTTATGCGACTTTTCCCGAAGAGAATTTTTCCCCTATATTTCAAATAATTCAAGAACGTGGCAACTCTGGAACCACTATATAGGCATTATGAGTATCAAAATTTTTGTTTTTTTGAGTACTTTTACCATGTGTACAAATAAATCTAGTTTTCGTAACTTAAAGACAAGTTTTCATACAAAAACAATTGAAAATTACCCTAGTTTTCAACGCATAAACGTGAGATTTGGGTAGCTAAAAAACTCGTGTTCTCAATTTTTTTGTATTACTAGGGTTCGGAAGTTAATGCATTTATAATCGTGTTTTATGTACATACCCAGAAAATTTTTTTAGAACAGATTACCTTTGAACCTATTCTGGAACAGCTTTGTTTACCACTGGTTACATGGAACCGGTTCTAAAACATTTTCCTGTGAGACAAAATATAAGGTCGTATAAGGTTCTTGAATCGGTTCTAATGCAACCTGTTCTAGTTTGGAGGTACCTATTGCAAATAGGACAAACTCCATATAAAATCGGTTGTAGAACAGAAATTAGAACCTGTTATAATACAGAATAAGTTGCTCTGTAACTTGTTATTTGGATTTTACTATTTTACTGGGTAATATATATATGCAATAAAAATCGTAAAATATGCAATTAAAATTTTTAAAATATGAATTCATTATTAATTTTTTTCAAAATTTTTATAAAATTTAGGTAATCTTGGTCTTAAAAAGTGGTTAACAGTTTCAAAATTAGAGTTAATCATCCTAAGATACTACGTAATTATGCTCTTGTTATTTTTGTCTTCGTAACAAAAAAAAATATGTATCAAACATTTTTTTTTATAATTTTAAAGAAAATAACATTCTTAAATATATAAATTTTTTAAAAACCCAGATTTTAGTAAAACATCAAAGAAATTTCTTTAAAATATGCATTTTTATGCAAAAATATGCATTTATAGCAAAATATGTAAAAAAAAATCTCAAAATATGCATTAAAATATGCAGTTATAGCATAATATGAAAAATATCAGGGATGGCATTCAATACCACTTAAAGAGCGTTATGGATTCAAAATTCTTTCATTTGACTATCGTTTTCTCTAAAATACCGTTAACTAAATAATTGGAATACCGTTATCCGTAAAATACCGTTACCGATATAGCTAAAATACCAATACCCTTAAAATACCGTTACCGTTATAACTGAAATACCGTTATTTGGCAAACTTTTTATATTTTACTAATCAATAATAAGTACTTTTTCATAGTTGATTAAAATTTTTATTAAAATTAAGTCAAAGTACCGACTTTTGTCCAGTTAGATTGGACAAATCTTACACCGTGTAAGTTACCCAGCAGTTATCATTAATTTACGTTTTAATCTAGCAATTATTACACGTCTTGTTAGATCAGTGGGTAGAGCTGTCGGCTGCCAATCTGGCGGCCAGGGTTCGAATCCCGATAGGACCAAAAAACTTATAAATTAATTTTCTTGTCATTTTATTTTGGAAAATCTATTTTTAGACCAGTTTTTTTTTATAGTTTTACCAAATTTTAGGTCCGTCTTGTTACCTCAGTGGGTAGAGCTGTCGACTGCCAATCTGGCGGCCAGGGTTCGAATCCCGACAGGACCAAAAAACATATAAATTAACTTTCTTCTTATTTATTTTATTTTGATAAAATCTGTTTTTAGACCAGCTATTTTGTAGTTTTAAAAAATTTTTGGCCCGTTTGCCTTTTTCTGACTGGGTGCTCTTTAAAACGTGATAAAAGAAAAAGTTCCAAACATAATCGTACGTAAATAAATAGTAAATATGTAACTAATGAAAACAATGCATAATTGAACGCTTTAGATTTTTCAAAAAGTAAATAGTTACTAAATGCAAATTAGTTTCAGTTTTAGCTTTTTTTACCTCTAACAGAAATATACACCTACAACATGGCAAATAAATACAAAAAGTTGACACAAAAAAATTAAAAATCTAAAGACGTTTCTATAAATGAAAACCGAGTAAGTATAGAAATTCATACAAAATAAACACAATAAAATATTGTTAAATGCTAGATTTATACTTTTTTTTAAAAAAAGGTATTTAAAGAAACAATTCCTCCACACATGAGACGTGAATATTTTACTAATGGATTAAACAAAATGTAATATCGTTTTAACTCGTACCTCACCTCAAATAAGGTAAAAAAAAATAAAAATAACAATTTTTGATATTTTATAGATTTGAGTTTTCAGTTAAAATGCAATATTTAACATTTTTCTATGTAATAAAAATTATGATGGACATATAGTCCGTTCATACGTTTTGATATGCATTAATAGTCAAGATTATTTTGTGTAAAGGAAATAAGTAGTGTCCGACCGAACAGTTCGGCCAAAAACTATATTTTGTCGGTTTTTTGATATCAAGAGGCAATGATGACAAATTTTGGTATTGGAAACATGTTTGTTGAGCCGATTTAATTCGATTTTGTGTATAAAATTTAAGAGAAAAGCCGAAGTTTAGCTATAAAGTTAAAAGTTCGGCCGCCGAACTATTTTCGATTTGGCCGAACTTTCTGAGGCTGAACAGTGAATTCATTGCTTAACTACAGACTTTTCTTCAAATTTGGCACTCAAAATAGCATCTAATCAGTAGAATAAACATTTTCCCATCCGCCAAATTTGTCCATAATGCTTAAAAACACCGAATACAGACCAAATGCATTTTCTGGCCGAACTGTTCGGTCGGACACTAGAAATAAGTTCATATTTTTATTAATTCCATATATTTAGTTAGAATATTGTTCTCCCTCAAGTCCTAAATCTAATTTGATATTGTCATATTACATTTTATTTGTTGCTTTTCAAAAAGTTTGATAATTTCATGATAGACAATAGAATTGTTTCATTGGCATCACCCAAATCTTCAGTTGTCCGCAATACAAAAGATTTAGGTGATGTCAATGAAACAATTGTAAAGTCTATCATGAAAATTATGAAACTTTTTGAAAAGCAAAAAATAAATTACAATATGACAAAATCATATTATATTTTGGACTTTAGCTAGAACACGATTCTAACTAAATATATGAAAATATAGAAAGTCCGAAAAAACTATTTTTGTATTTTTAATACAAAAATTAAAAGTTTTTAAAACAATTAGCATGCCACGGCTCTTCTCACATAAACTCCGTTGGGATATATAGCTCATTTACTTCAAGAATGTCACAACTCAAAAACATGATTTTTGAGTTAATGATGCAGAATTATTCTTTATATCACGTATCATATTGAGTAAAAAAGTCGTATTGATATCTTGTATACTTACCTCTTGAAAGGTAAGTATACAATATGACAAAATCATATTATATTTTGGACTTTAGCTAGAACACGATTCTAACTAAATATATGAAAATATAGAAAGTCCGAAAAAACTATTTTTGTATTTTTAATACAAAAATTAAAAGTTTTTAAAACAATTAGCATGCCACGGCTCTTCTCACATAAACTCCGTTGGGATATATAGCTCATTTACTTCAAGAATGTCACAACTCAAAAAACATGATTTTTGAGTTAATGATGCAGAATTATTCTTTATATCACGTATCATATTGAGTAAAAAGTCGTATTGATATCTTGTATACTTACCTCTTGAAAGTAATTATCTCGTTATTTTTTTCTTCAAGGTAGTAGTAAATTGAAAACTTTCAACTCGTTTTCTACAAAATCAAAATTTTGGAGTTATGACGTTACAAATGATTTTTGCAATTTTTTTCTAATATTACAAACATTTTTTTAAAACTTACAACTGTTTTTAAGAGTGCGATAACTAGGGCTGCGATTTCCATGCAAATGCATGTTTTTTGTCGATAATCTTAGAACGATATCGATCAATTATCTTTCCGAATCAATAAATTTGCGTTAAAATTGCATCGATTTGTTTTTGCATATTTCGGTGAAAATGCATATTTTGCATATTTTGGTTTTAAATGCATATTTTTGCTTATTTTTAATTTATAAATGCATATTTTGGCATTTTTGAGAGATTATTTTTTAAAAAAAAAGTTCTTCAGAAAAATTTCCAAATACACAAAAAAATTCTTCAAAACGAATATAGAAGGGCGTTACGTTGCAAATGTTATTGTTGGAGTTTTCGATAAAGATGAAGAAGTTTGCAAAAATAAATTCTTGCTTAACGCTATGGAATTGGAAAAGGCAAACCATGCTACGATAGCTCGTGCTTTCCATGACTCAATAAATTTGTTGGGTCAAGATTTCGACAAAAAGCAGATCCTTCTATTTTAACCTGATGCAGCACCGTACATGGTTAAAGCTGCCAATGGGCTTAAAATATTTTATCCAAAACAGTTACATGCTACTTGCTTGGCACGTGGGTTACACCGCGTTGAAGAGGAAATTAGTAGCAAATTCGATAATATTGATTTATTGGTTTCATACGGGAAAAAATATTTTTAAAGGCTCCCTCACGAGTTGCAATTTTTAATTAAATGTATCCGTTGGTTCCCCTTCCACTGCAGCCAGTATTAACAAGATGGGGTAAAAATAAGAAAAAAATCCAAAACGTTTTGCAAAAAAATTAAGGATTTTTAGAAATAAAACAAATTTCAAATATTTTTTATCTGGAATCAAATATGGGATCTGAATTAGAAAATGAATATTGTCCTAATGAATTAGCATCCTTCAAGTATGCTCCTATAGCTTCGGTTGACGTTGAGAGATAATTTTTCATGTACAAAAGTTTTTTACGGCCGAACAGACAAAGTTTTACTTTTGTTAATATAAAAAAGTATTTATTCGTTTATACAAACAAAAATTTAAATTAGTTATTTAAGTTTTTAAAAAATATTGTACCTTTGAATAACAGTAGACTGATTTTTTTTTCTTTTTAATAAAATTTAAAAAAAAGTGATTTTATTGAAATTTTTTAAGTTTTTAGTGCATATTTTTTATTTTTTTATTGCATATTTTGGATTTGTTAGTGCATATTTTAAGCGCATATTTTCGATTTTTTAGTGCATGAAAATCTCAGCCCTAGTGATAACTGATCCCGTATTGTGTAAAATTATTTAATTAATTGATTTAAGAGAAAATTTGTGTAATAATATTTTGTTACTGTGCGCTCCGGTAGGCTAGTTGGTAGCGTGCTGGCTTATCTGTGCGGGGGTTGTGGGTTCGATTCCCACCAGAGGCACTGGTCTGTTTTCGCTACAACGCGCCGAAGGCCATAGTAGCTAGTGCTCGGTTAGGGTAATAGTATATAATTTGTAATTATATGATTATTAATTAGTAAAATAAAAAAATAAAATATTTTGTTAGTGTTTCATAACTATAATTACATATAACGGTAAAGAAGCCAGATAGCAAATAAAGAAATGTTAAAGAATTAGTTTTCTTTTTTATGCAATTTTAATCAATTTTCAATAAAATGCCACGTCGTTCATATCTAAGTGGTTTTGAAAAAGAGAAAATTTCAGTCTATTTAAAAAGTGGCTTAAGATTTCGGGAAATTTTTAGAAAAATAAACAGTTCACATGTGGTTATTACCCCGCCACAAAACTGCTCGACTTGAATTCGTAAAAAGGAATTTACTAACCAACTGGAGAAAAGTAAGTCAAAAATCGCTGTTGTTGGTAGGACTGTTTTAAACACAAATTTCTTTTAAACTTGATTTTTTTCTCATGATAAAAAGCTCAATCTTGATTTGTTAAAAGGTACTGGAGAGCTAAGTAAGGAACCACGATATTTTTCATAAAGAAATTTCGGAGGAGGATCCTTACAGAATTAGAAGAAAAATTGGTGCCATTTATTGAAAATAGCAACGAAGATGTTTTTACAAAATTTTCTATTATTTCTCATATTTTTGTATTGAAAAAATCATTTTGGGGGAGGAAATGGCGCATTATAACAATATGCGAACTAAATATATGAAAATATATAAAGTTCGAAAAAACAATTTTTGTATTTTTAATACAAAAATTAAAACATTTTTGAATTTTTATTAATTTGTATGATTTGGGACTTCAAACTGAGCTACTGTGGGTAACATTTTTGTTCATTTAAAAAAGGAATAGGTGCAATTTCTATATCTGTAAAGTAAACTGAAGTAAAAAAGTTTGTAGAAAAAATAGTAAAAGGTTTAATTTAGAGTTTTTGTACTAATTTTTAGTACAAAGTATTTTTTTGAGTTTAAATAACAACAATTTTTACTAATTTTCAATAATATAATGAAAATGACAAAAGATAATTACAAATTCTTAATAAAAAAAATTGGTAATGTTAGCAAATCAATTTTCATTAAGGGTTTTCTACAATTTTCTTACATTTTAGTAAAGTTTACTAATGTTGTCCATTACTTTCACTTTACTAAAAATTACAGACACGTTTTGCTAAAATTAGCTTAACGGTTTACTTCCTAAAAATGGTCAGTTTTTCTGTAAAATTACAGTTTTTTCTGTAACTTTTACAAACTTTTTTATTTAAGTTCAAATTTTAACAGGGTTCACAACAACAATCTACAGCTTTTGCAGCTTTAAATTTAGAAAATATCAATTGGAATTCAGAAAACATCAATTAAAAGTCAGAAATGCCCTTTGAAATTCAGAAAACATTAATTGAATCTCAAAATGCTCATTTTAAATTTAGAAAACATCAATTGGAATTCAGATTTTCCATTTGGAATTCGAAAAGTACCATTCAGAAAATATCAATTGAAATGCAGAAAACATCATTTGGAATTCAGAAAATACCAATATAAACTCAGAAACATATCAACTGAAATTCAGAAAACATCAATTGATATTTTGAAAATATTAATTGAAATTCGGAAAATAGCATTTGAAATTCAGAAAATATTAATTGAAACTTAAATAAAATATTTTCTTTATTTCAATTGATATATTCAGAATTTCAAATGAAATTTTCTGAATTTCAATTGAAATATTCTGAATATCAATTTTTATTTTCTAAATTTTTGTAGCTGTTTTTCGTACATAAAACAAAAGGACGGTAACAATGTGTATACTTATAATTTGTGAATATAAAAAATAAACCTTTTGCAGCTGTAATTTAGAAACTATCAATTGTAATTCAGAAAATATTAATTGGAATTCAGAAAACATCAATTGAAATTCAAAAATTCTATTTCAAATTCAGAATAACATATCATTTAAAATTTGGAAAATATCATTTGAAATTCAGAAAATATCAATTGAATTTCAAGAAAAATCATTTGGAATTCAAAAAATAAAAATTTAAATTCAGAAAATATGAATTGATATTCAGAATATCCATTTGAAATTCAGAAAATATTTATTGAAATTCAGAAAATATAAATTGAAATTCAGGAAACTTCATTTAAAATTTAGAAAATATTAACTAACATTAAAATGACAAACTTTTCTTGATATATTCTGAATTTCACGAGATATATATGGTGTTTTCTGACTTTCAATTTATATACATATTCTGAATTTCAAATATTACATTTTGAGTTTCAATTTATATTTTCTGAATTTTAAATGATATTTTCTGAATTTTAAATGGATATTCTGAGTTTTTATTAATATTTTAGAATTTCAAATAGAAAATTTAAACAAAAATCTAAAAATAGAATATTTGTGTTGTTAGTGTTATCACTTCTGAGTATAATATACATTAACAGAAAAAGCTAATAGGAAAGAAAACTGCAATTTAGCTGCATTAGATTCGAGGCCATACTTGGGTGTGATCGCTAAACGGTCATGACTTGGTATTGCTACGTTTGTAATGTAAGATGAGCGTAGGTTTGATTCTTACAGTTGAAAAATTTATCATATAGAGACAATCTGACAATTATAAGACACAAATAATAATACAATTTAAAGGGAAAATCAATGATGAGCCTGTCCAATTAATGATTTAAAAATTTATAATGTTTATAATTTTTAGAGAAAAAACGTTTATTCTTCTTCTTAACCTCAACATTTCTAAATATAAAAAAAAAATCTGACTTTTAATTGATATTTTCCGAGTTTCAAATGGAAATTTCAATTTTCAATTGATATTTTCTGTGTGTTGTTCGATGTTGATGCAGAGTCGGAAATTATTAACTCATTTTTGACACATTGTTCTTTTTTCGACGATATAATTTTTAACGGCTATATTTTTTACTGAAAAATTTTTTAACTTTTTTTATGGAACTTTTTTCAAAAATTATTTAAAAATATAAAAAAAAAACTAATCTTTTATATTTTTTATTGTTATGTTGATGGAAAAAATATGAAAATGTATTTCGCTGCTACAAATTAGTTCGTCGATTTTATATAATTTTTGAAAATCTCTAAGATCGAACGATGAACTTTTAAAAAAAAGTAAAATATTTCAAAAATGTATTTCGTGTTCACTCAAAGCATAAATAATGGGTGGTTTTTATTAAAATAAATAAAATAATAATAATGGTCAAAAGCCACGATATTTTTAAATCGGCTAGCTTAAACAAATGTGTTAATATATATTTTGGAATAAAGATTTGTTTACAAAATTTAACAACATTTAAATTTTTAAAATATCTTCAACCGTCTAGGATTAATATGCTGACAAAGATTCAACTTTAGTTGCCAATATTTCCACTAGAGGGCGCTTAAGGGTAAAAAAATTGCAAAAATTTCTTAATGCAGCATGATTCTATATATCTGGAAAGTTTGATTGAAAAATGTCCAGCTAATCTATGACGTGCCATTAATGAGTTAAGCACGTCGTAACGTAATTAAAATATTTTGTTTAATGTAGTTTCGTATAACCCAAATGAGTAAGGTGCGTCACAAAGGTGCCAAAAGTTATAAATTTTATATGAATGCATTTGTTTTTATAACCAGATGAACGTGACTTACAACACTGTTATTGTGTGTATTTATATTTTTTATTTTAATTTAAAAGAAGAGATTTTTGCTTTAAATTTTGTAATCATCAACAAAATTTTAACTGCACGCAGTATGTAATTTTTTACTATGCGTCCGCATTTCATATCCATACATACAAGTAGTAGTAGTAACCACATATTTTTCTATTTTTTTTGTAAGGTGTTTAGTAAGGATATGCCATTTTTTTTGCGCGACATACTCAATATGATTTGTAATGACAATTGTAAGTACTTGGCAAAAATTATAGAAAATTGGACCTCCAGATTAGACTACGTCCGAGCCAGCCGTGGCGGTCATATTGCCAGAAGTCATATTTAAATTATAATGCCAGAAGATTATCTTTCGAATAAAGTAAATTTCATGTCAATTTAAAAAATTCATCTTTGTTTTATTCCAATTCAAAGTTCTATAAAACACACTTTATATTAAAAATGTCGCTTAATTTCTGGAAATTGGACCTTTTAGTCTTAAATTTGTTTATAGTTTCGATGTCTACATAATCTAACCATTCACTTGAGTATAATAATGAATGTAATTGTTCAAGGATACTTTAAAAATATCTTTAGAAATTGCTAAAAATGTGATATTTGCGATATTGGTCTCGGTGCGGAACGATTACCAAAGAAAAATATTTTTTATCATTATAGTATTGCCCACACATGGTGCCACTTAAAAAGTTATACCCCTACTAAACAAATATAATATGTTAATTAAAACGGTAACTTTTATAAAAAATTCTTTTTAAAAATACGAAACAATTTAAGTTTTTTTGAAATATAAATTTAAATAGAACATATTTTTATTTTTTATTTATTTACCCGATTAATCGGCCAAAATTGTTCGAGTTATTCGTTAATTGGCCATATTAATTTACTTGAACAATTGTTTGATTGAAATTCATCGATTAATCGGGTGACGGTTAACCGATTGAATACCCTAGTATTCACCATTGTGTAGTTTAATTGTTAGTGGAATATTCCAAATCCAAATATATCAGCTTATACTCCAACTCCATGGGCATTTTTCGGCTATAGATAATTTTCTTGTGGCAACTAATTCAAAAAAGTTGTATTACCATTTTAAAATGACCAAGTTAAGGAACACGTACCCTAAAGTGGACCTAAATTACCAAACTCTCTAAGAGCATATACAAATATTAGAAAATGAAGCAGTATCGACAAAAATTGTAATTTATAGTCAACTTTATTTTAATTTTGTTTATTAAAATGTTTTATGTATCGTTTAAAGGGGTTACCCATATGTAAGGCTAACTTATTAATTGCGGTATACAAACGATATTTTTGTTGTCGTGAAACATGTTGAAAATTGTCCAAAATGGACAAGAACAGTTAACGTGAGGCGTTAAAAAAAGGGCTACATCTAGGGGAAAAAAATACAAAAAAAAAACATAGGAAAATATAACAAAGGGAACATTATGATAATTAAAATTTTCACATGTTTGTTTAATTTATTATGATTTTTTATGGAACTAATTAGTTTTATTAAAATTGTGAATAAAATTCTCACCGTTTACAAATACTTTAAAATTCTTTGAAACTTTATGTTTACGAGAAATAAAACCAAGAAAAACGTGTGCATTCAAGTCAAAACTTTTTTTAAAAGTAATAGCGGAAATTAAATTCGATGACAGTTGACAGTTTTGACATATTAATGCAACAACACAAAAAATTAAGGAAAGGAAATAGGCCAAATAGGAAACATTTCATTGCATTGCTCTTATGATAAAAATATGCAATTATGCGGCTAAATATGCAAAAACATTTTCTAACATATCGAAGACAAAATTCGTCAATTGTTCTGAAACTAATAAATAGCTCATCCATTTTCCAAAAAAAAAACATGGTACAGCAAATTTCTGGTAACCCTGTTAATAACTTTAAACATCCCATTTTCGGAAATTTTAACAGTTTTTTTGGAATTGTGGGATTTACTTTATCTTATCTCATTTTTATTAATACGTTTATTATTAAATTTCTACAACTGATTTTGGGGTACGTTTCCACTTACGTGCATTGAGCAAAACATGTGTTTTTAGTTAAAAAAAAATATATATATACATATTGGAAAATATTTACCAAACATGTTTTGTTTTAAAACAAGTCCAAAACACGTTCAGTGGAAACGAAGCGCAGTTTTTTTTTATCATGGTATTCTTACACCTGTTTTCTTTAGTAATGTTTTTGGCTTACTCAATATTATTGACATTAACCGACAACAATTGGACTCAACATTTAGTCATATTTATGGTATGATTTACGATCAAAAATAGAAAAAAACAATTTAGTAATTAAACATGCACTCCCCCACCCATAATTTATCAGTAATTTCTAAATTTTTATAACTGAAAGCAACTAAATGACGATAATTATAAACTAATCACGTTTCTTGCAATAACAATGAGAATAATAATAATAGTTTTAAAGTTATTTTTTAAAACATAAATTTGACATCAATATTGCGAAAAAAAATATTACTTAAACTTAAACTTTTAATGAAATTCTTTAAATGAAATTGATGTAAATTTAACCCAATTTTTGTTGTAAATATTTTACAATTTTAAAGCGAATTGAATTGAAGTTTTCCAATGTTGAATTTGTTTTATAATCAAAGCCTATAATTATCTTTTTGTAGGTTGTTGATGTTGTTGTGGCTGATGAAATATTGAGAATATGTATGAAGTTTCAGAAATGGCAAAAAACAAAAATCTTAAACATTTGTTAAAAAAATTTACATAAATAATATTCATGTGCAGGGCAAGTTTAAAATGGTGCAAAAACAAGTTAAAAATGGTATTGAAAATAAAGGGTCCTCCAAATAACTTTTTTTTTTGAACTCCTGAACCAATTGGACTTTGTATGACGTCATACCAAGGTCTTTATGCAAAATTCGTCTCAATGATGTCTCCGAAATGTTCAATTGTTGAGAACGACGGTGAATTGATGTTGATTGCGCTTCACGCACACTTTCTGCAACAGCAGCAATATTCTCGGGTGTACGCACAGCTTTTGGCTTTTCACGCTTTGGTTTATCGATGAGGATGCCAGTTTCTTTCACTTTTTTCACAAGATAACGAACATACGGACCATATTCGTTCAGCGGAAGGATAAAACTAATTATCTGTCAAATCAGACATGAGCTAAGTGTTACCATTCACGAAATAAGCACTAGTTGAAAAAACAAACGTTAGATGGCGGACCCTTTAGCATGAAACAACTGCAAAAATTACACGCAAAGGGCAGGAAATGGGACGACAACTCCAAATAGTTCAAAACAAGTAAATTAGGGTTGGCACAAAAAAAAAGACTAGAATTTAAAAGATTCCTGTTTCAATAGCTTTCTGGACTAAATTTCAGCCAAATCGGTTAATACTTAGAGGTCGCCAAAAATTCAAAATTTTTCAGGGTTAGGCCGAATTTAACATAAATTCAAATATTTTATGTATACACTGCGTTGCAAAACTATAATTAAACATTAATTTCATTAAATTTCGTAAGTTCAAAAACAAGTGGAAGAGTTTAACCGCAATAAATGTAAAACCAATGGCACAGAAAATTTCATATATACGCAATCGAACAAATAAAAACATAGCAAATATTACATTATTCAAAAAAACAGGGTCACTGACGAAGGTTCAATACCAGAAACTGCGCAGTCTGATTCAGAAAATTGAAAATTTACAATGTAGTTATGATTTTTAGAAAATACACTCATTCTTCTATACCACGCCTTTCACGGAAAATTAATAATATTTAGCCAAAAAATAATTCATTTATTTTTTATTTTACTATTTAAAAATAAATAACAAAATCAATTAGTGTTTCATAACTATAAATAAACTTAACGTAATATATCAAAATTTACAAAAATTTAAGAAAAATATTTTAAAGCAGCAGTTTTAATAATGCGTGAGACCTCAAATCGAAAATTCGATCAGACATACTGTCTACCAGATTTATTCTAAGTTCTTCCGTTATACATCTCTACACCCAGAAAAAGTACTGGTTGGAATTCGGTAAAAACCATTAAAATTTATTTGATCGGACGTTATTATATTTGGAACTACCAATAATCGATTAATAAAGCAAAAATACTGTACTGGAAATTCAAAAGGAAAAGGAACTAAAAAACAATCCATTTATCCAATTATTGGTATTTCCAATCAACTTTTCGAATAAAATTCGGTTAGTAATTGTGTACGGTAGAAGCAACCAATTATTTTGTGAAGAAGTTGTCGATAATCAAAAGTGGTTACTGGAAATACGGTATTCGCAATCATATATACCACTAAATTAAAGGTAGTAGTACCAACCGAATTGTGGATTGCATTGTTTATAGAAGCAACTAATGATTGGCGTTGGTAAACGAATTTGAGAAAATGTTTGTTTTGCTAACAAAATATTCAAATTTTTTACTCAACATTTATAAGTGTTTGTGGTGTAGTGGGTAGAGAGTTTGCCGTTGTACTCCGAACTTCCGGGTTTGAATCTCGGAAAAGACAACACAAAAAGTTTTTTTTAATTAAAATAATAATATTGAAATGTTTAAATAGCAAATAAGGTAATGAAAATTAAGTGATTGTGGTGCAACCAGTAGGACAGAGACTATTCATCTGAGACTATTTGAAATACCAGAAAAATCAAAAAGTTTTTTAATTTCAATAAAATTTTGTTGATCGTAATAATATTTATTTGGAATGTAAAAATATAATTTAACATTACGCTAGTTGTCGTAACCGCCAGAATTCGATTAGCCACAAATTCGGTGGCCACAACTGAAACCGTTTTCTGGCCGTACGCACCAATAACTGCTTCTTTTAGATGAAAAACTCTTTCATATTGACGGTTTTCTGCGTAAACTCGACGGGTTAATACTCCCCAAATATTCTCACTGGGGTTTTGATCTGGAGAATATGCGGGATATTCCAATAATCTTATATTTTAGTCATTCCATCGTCTGACGTCTTACATGTATTGCATTGTCTTGTTGGAAAATTAATTCTTCTTTGTTGCTGTTATCAATAAATGGCAACAATGTAATGAGAAGAATTCATTATGGTGCTTGAAGTGCTAATTCAACTATACCGGCGAAACAAAAAGCGCCCCAAACCATTAAGGATCCGCCTACGATATTTTGAGAAATATCGTGGTTCTCTCCAATAGCTGTTAAACCCATCTATACCATCAACATTGAAAGAAAGAAATTTGTGTTTAAACAGTCCCACCAACAAGAGCGATGAATGACTTATATTTCTCCAGTTGGTTTGTAAATTCCTTTTAGCAAATTCAAGTCGAGCAGGACATGGGCTTTTGGCAAGTAATGCTATTTAGCCTTTTCATGGCTGGCTTAAGCACATTTTCCTAACATTTAGCGATTATCTGATTAAGACTCTTAATTAAGTTACTGGCACAGTTGATTATTTTACGCCTGTCCGAAAACTTTTCGGATCATAAAGCTTTTTTTCGAGCTGCCTGTTTTATTTTTACCATAAGCACTCGGATTATTTGCAAAATTTGTTACAACCACATGTAAACGGTTAAGAAACTTCTTAAATAGGCTGAAATTTGCCTTTTTTTCGAATCAGGCAGCATTTTATTGCAAATTGATTAAAATTGCATAAAAAAGAAAAATAATTCTTTAACTTTTTCTTTTTTTGCTATTCTTCTTTGTATTGCAGGGGTTACTTTCCCCAAAATATTTCATTGTTTTTAAAAATAGTTTTTTACTTTTAAGTTTTCTTTTAATTGTTTTGATTAATAAAAAAAATGCACTTTTGAGATAAAACTTTAAATCTATAAAATTTATTATTTGATAATACAAATCCCTACAAATTGGTGACGCCTTAAATCATTAACGATGGGGATAATACTGACCAAATACCAGAAGGTGCAAATTCATCTCTTCGACAAAACAGCACAATCCTATCTCCAGAAATCGAATCGGCAAGGATCGAAATACTTCCATCGTTTTGGAACGAAGAACCTCTAGTATGGTTAATGCAAGTTGAAACAACATTCCGTTTACATGGTATTACTCAAGATTCAACGAAATATGAATACCTCGTATCAAATCTCTAAAATGTTAAACAATAAGAGATCAATCAGTTATCACACTCTTAAAGACAGTTACAAATTTTAAAAAATGTTCGTAATATTAGAAAAATAGCAAAAATTATTTGTATTTATAATTATGCAACGCAGTGTATAGAAAGGTGTTTGCACAGACTTACAATACAATTTTTTTAAGTACTTTGGCAGTCTAAACACGATTATGCAGTCAAAACACCGAACTTAAACCAGCCGCCCGAAATATAGGCCTAGTGTTCTTCAAAAAAAATTGGTTCAAAACTTTTGGAATATTTTCCATATACTTCTGGATCTACTGAATGGATTTCCAAGTTTGAGACGTCGTTTTATTTATTGAAATGCATATTATAAACATGCTTTTAATATTTACAATTTTTTTAACAAATCTGAATGTTTTAGGTACAATTAAAAAAAAAAAAAAAATTTTCAAGACCTATCCGGTGTTCCAAAATACCTTTAGACATTTTCCGACATAATTTTACTCAAATTGGAGCTAAATTTATGTAGGATTCAAGTTCATAAAAAATAAAACATATTTTAAAGACATCTCCGCTATATTGACCAATAAACCATTTTTCCCTGGTAAGAGGTTAAAAAAAAATGGTCCATAACTCGGAAATTTGAGCCGATGGAACGTTTTTCACTTCAGAATTGGATTTAGGAGGCCAAACTATTTTATAAAAGTTTAAACTCATCGGCAATAAGTACACCTGAATTAACTTTATTTTAACTTATTATTATTCTTTTTAGCTCTGCCTTCAGAATACATTATATAAACAATTATAGAGAGAGACGGGTCCATTTAAATTTTCATGAATTTAGAGCTAGTTCAGATCATATACAAGAGTGTAATAGTATTAACAATGACCAAATTATATACATACACTGTAAAGCAAAACACAGTTATATTTATGGCTGTGTATAAACAAATAAAATAACGCTAAAACCCTAATAACCCGGTTTGCAACGGTATTGGGGACCGGATAAATGCGGTTGCAAACCGAAACAACGCAAACCGAAACACCATTTCCCATACATTTGTACTGATTTTGATGTAATTGGTTCCTTTTCCCTTTATTTTAGCTTTAAAAAAAATGTTTTCTGAAAAAAAAATTATTTTCAATAAAAAAAGGTTTTTTTTTAATAAAAAAATCTTTTTTCAATAAAAAAAATATAACTTTTTTATTATTTTTGGAAAAAAAAGTTTTTATTAAAATAAAATTTCATAAGAAATTAAAAAAAAAAATTAAATAAAAATTTAAAATAAGGAATTCATCGTATATAAAGTCTAAATCGATTACTATCTCTTAGGGTGATCAAATCGAGTAAACCGAGTAAGGCAAAAATTGCTTATAACTTGAATAATAAATGTTCAAATTAAAAAATTTTTAAATATATTGTTAAACTTATCAAATCAAACTTATTTTAAAAGAAATCAATTTTGTATAACAATTCCTTATACTCGATTTTTACACTTACTCGAATTATTGGTCGAGTAAGAATTACTCGAACAAAAAGCAGTTTTGTTCATTAAAAAACGCTACTTTAAGAATATTTTTTAATTAATATAATAACTGTTAATATAATTAATTATTTGAATTGTTTCTTTGTCTTTGTTTCTTTGCCAAAAGTTTGAATTTTTATATTTGTCCAAATTAAAAATAGTTAAACGGCTTACTCGATTTTTACTCGATTGATCACCCTACTATCTCTACAGTTTTCCTTGGTAATCTTGCTGATTTTTTTATGAAATGATCTAAAGTTTGTTGGATTGGAACTTCTGCTTTAAAAATATGTAGTTGTTTGGGTTGTAATACAGTTTCTTTATTTTTAATGTAAATGTCAGTCATTTGAAGAACAAATTAAATTTTTTACTAACCTTGTAGTTTATTTAAAAAAACAAACCACATCAAATAACTGTTTTATGATTTTACATTCATTTTTTACAGTAGTTTTTGTTATTTAAAAAAATAAAAAAAATAAATGTTTGTTTTTTACTTTTTGAACATTAAAAAACAAATGACAATGTTAGTTGAATTTACTGAAATGTTAGTCGTCCTTTCTTTAAATGAAATTTCATTTGTTTTTGACTATATTTGCAGTGGGGTTTACCTACATAGTATTCTAAGTGTAAGAGTCTGTTTTTCCAAATAAATTTCCTTGTAACAAATTAATAGCGTCAGCAACATTTCTTCTTATTTTGGTTTAATATTACATTTTTTAAGGTTCCCTGAGAGAAATATGATTTATTAGAGGCACGTCATAGATCAGCTAGAAATTTTTCGATCAAACTGCCGATATATGAAACACGGCTTCATTAAGAAATGTTTTTTTTTAGCTTAAAGCGCCCTCTAATAGAAATATAAGCAACATAAATTCTAAATATCGTTGTTTGCTCTCAATCATGCGGGGATCTTGAGGGAGTTGGTGGGAAAATGAGACATTTTTTTCAGTACAAAAAAAGAGTAAAAAAGATTAAAAAGCTCATTAAGAATACTCTAACGTCCCTGCCCAAAACCTATTCCTGGATCCCCACTGTTCACAACAGAACAAAAACAGCCCCATGAAAATGTTTCAATAGAGTGTTTGGCGATTGTTTCGCCGCAATAATGCCGAGTTTTTGCGTCGATTCATAACCATGGATTAGACATGGGCCGACCACTTCACACCTGAGACAAATTAACAGTCAAAGCAGTGGAGTGGAATGGGAGAATCGTGTCCAAAGAAGAAGAAGAAGTTCCATCTGCAGGCACGGTCATGGCGTCATCAAAACAATGCACCAGTTCACACATCGACTATTTCGATGGCCAAAATCAATGAATTAAAGTTCAAATTATTTCATCACGCACATTATTGGCCAGATTTAGCTCCCTCGGATTATTTTCCATTACCAAACTTGAAATATTGGTCGGTGGTAAAAGATTTGGCAACAATTAAGAGTCCGCGGTTGATGTATATTTTAAGGAGCTTGACAGTTCTTACTATAAACAGTGTCAATAGTGTCGATTGAATAGCGCGAGGAAAAGTGTATCTAAAAGGAGATTATGTTGAGAAATAAAGAACGTTTTTCCAAATTTTCGTAGCTATCGAAATGTTATTTCTACAAACATTTCAAATATATATATTTTAATATTTTTTTTCTAAAAATTGTGTATTTTAAAAAAAAATGTTTAGACAATTTTTTATCGCATTTTTAACAAAAAATCTTCAAAACTCGCAAAAACAGCTTTTTTATGGCAAGAATAATTGAAAAAATGACAAAAGCAGCATTTAATGGCAAATGCCATAAAAAACTTGCCCTGTTAATGTAAAATACAACTACAACATACATTAAATTCTACATACACCATATACCACACCTTTAGATACTTTGCATACGAGTACAACTCTGTAACTATTTGGAACATTTTATATTATTTTAATGTACCAGTAAAAAAAAATAAAAATTATGATTCTTACTATCCAGAGGAGTATCTGCTTGATATTAATGCATTTTTGCATACAGTTGATGAAATTGCAGTGGAATTCGCTCATTGAAATATTTCATTTATGTAATGCAAGTTTTCATAAAATTGTATGATAAATATAATTTTTTTAATTAAAAATTGCACACACTCACTGGAAAAGTTTAATTAAAAAACTGGTTTCATACAAAATATGCAGTAGGGTGTCCCTTAAAAATAGATTTGTCATTACACCCGCAGTTTTATTGCAAATGTTTCCAAATGGAAGAAATAGATTTTTTTTTTATTGAAAAACGTTAACGCGAAATCGGTTAAATCGGTCGAAAATGGTATATTTTGGAAAAATAAAAAGTATATTATTAAATATTCCCAAAATTCGAAGTTTCCAAAAAATTAATTTTTTATTTCATTTATTCATTTAATATGCAACCCCATCTAAAAATAGTGCTTACCCAAAAGCGCTTCCGGAAGGCATTATTTAATTACGAAGTGCTTCAAAATCATATCCAGAAGGCATGGTTTTTGCTCACAATGTCCCACTTGGTATGTCTATTTAGGCAATAACAAAAACTTTTTTGTATGTTGACAACATTAATGCTTAATGGTATGCATTCTTTATTGCTTCATTATAAGCATTACTCACTGCCTCAAAGAAGGCATTTTGGGAAGAACAACAGAATGCCTTCCATAATTGCGTTTTTGTATCCAAGGCGGTGAAACGCTATTTTGTAAGCATACAAATGTAGTTACTGCTTACCAAATCCAGATTATTTTTTGCTGTTACATAATATACGGATATGCAATTCTTACTTCAACGGATATCATTACCACTTTAGCACGGAATCCAAAATGATCCACGAATTTGATAAAAATGCAAAAACGTCCTTTTTAATTAATTTTAAAGATTTGTTAAAATGTCTAATTTTTATATGTCGATTGCTATTTGTAATATAATTAATGTTATTAACCCTGAAAGGTCATTCTTCGTTGAATCGACTACGCAAGACGTATGATCTTTACACAACAAAAATAAGAATGACTTTCTAGGGTTAAAGAAAAAAAAAATTGGGAAAACGATAGATCGAGTTTGTGTTTGGAGCTACTCTTTTCCAGGATATTTTATGAAAATTGCTTATTTTACCAAAAATGTTAATGATTTTTTTTTTTTTAGTTGCATAATTTTCATTTTGCCCCAATTTCGTTCTCACAAACTTCAATGCTCATGCAATTTTCAACCGATCGAGCTCAAATTTCTGTCAAATTTGGTTTTACTGTAACTTCACACAAAACTGGACTACAATTTTAGAACATCGAAAATTCAAAAATAAAGAAAAATTAGGAAAATAAGTACTTTTATAAAAATTAACAAATTAACTAAAAAAGCTAGTTTTCAAATATTTTTCCTGGAAAACGTGTTAATTTATTCCCGTCAAAATTTGTATACATATTAAGACAACTTTTCCATTTTTTTTTAAATAATTATTTCCAAATTATACCCAATCTCCGGGGGGTCCTCTAAATAAGGTGTTTTGCGGTGAGCACGGTCCCTTCGTGCCAGAGACCAGTCCTCTGATAAACCCTACCCTATGTAAACAACTGGAAACTTTAACATTGACTTGTCATAGGAGGGGGTCATTTGTCCGGCTTTAAACCACATAGTGGCATCCCACTGGACTAACCAAAGATGAACATACCACAAGAATGTCGCAAAAGGGTCATTTCGTATAAAATAAACGAAAACTAAACAGCTTCCAATGGGTAAAATTCTGGTCAACTGGCTTTTTCTTGTTAATAATCATTCTGGTTAAGTGGTATGTCCTCCCTTTATCAGTCACAGGATTGGCAAGTTTAGGACAATTGACACTGCTTAACCCACTTCAGTATTAAATTATACCAGTCCTGTGATAAGTCCTTCTTTAACCAGTCACTTTTAGGACAATTGACTCCTCATTTCCCATAGGGTAGTCTCTGCGTTATAACAACGTTTTTTTTAGAAATTTTAAGGGTTTTTATTTAAAAAATTGATCAAAGAAAATTGTAATTGTTGACGAAAAAGTTAAAAATTATGGGTAAGCACTAGAGATGGGCGCGAGTCGTGTTTTTTTTCGTGACACGAAACACGCACGATCAACACGACGTGTTCGTGTTGAAAAAATAGATTTTTTTCGTGTTCGTGTCGTGTCGTGTTGAGCAAGAAAAACACGAAATGATAGTAGGTGTAAAATATGTATTCAGTAAAAAAAATATCAGCAAAACACTTTGTTGAAATTTTTTATCATAACATCTTAACAAAATTTTGTCTCGTCTAGATGGAGGGTTTAGTTTAATGTTCTGTGTAAAAACTGATCAGCTGTTGGCCATGCAATGTTTGCAGCATTGTTTGAAAAGCTGTTGGTAAAAAAGTTATCAAGCTATACAAATAAACGTGTGAGCAAAATGAAGGATAAAATTCAAGAAGCTATTCGTCGAAATGATGAGAATTATAAATTAATAGATTAATAAATTAAATTTTTAGTTGCAAATTTTGTTTATTGAATTTAGTTTCGTGCGTGTCGGTTGGTCTCGTGTTTTGAAATTTTTTGCCGTGCGTGTTTCGTTCGTGCTTGACATCTTGGGTTTCGTGTTCGTGTCGTGTCGTGTTGAAAAAATCCAACACGCGCCCATCTCTAGTAAGCACACAAGAACGCTTGTAAAGCATCTGAAATCGTCCAAAATATAAATCAAAGTGAATTGGAAATACATAGTTTAGTTTAAATAAGACCTGGGCGATGTCAGGTATATTTTTAAATTTTCCAATTGTATATTTTTTCGTTATCATCATTTCTTTCAGACTACAGAATCACACTAGTGAGCTTGAACGTTTCCTTGGAAAATTTACGATTTTCTAAATACAAGACATGTAGTATAACCCCGATGGTCTCCCTCCGATCTTAAAAAAGTCTTATATTTGAAATGGAGAAAAAATAGTGAATAATTGGTTCACCAATATTTAAAATAATCCAAATAAGTGGCTGTTTTTAAATAAGTCTTAATTTCCAGATGTGTTAAATTTCACCGCCAATTTTAAAACCCAAAATAAGGGATTGAGCAGCTGAAAAATACGCATATCATATTTTGTTGGCCCTTTATCGCCTATTCAAATTTTATTAAGTTCAAAGGGAACCCATCGGATATTTGCCTTTTAATTAGTCTGCAAAATCTGAAACTTTTGAGTTCACGAATAAAAAATACGTACTTTTTTGGAGGGTTATAATCTTTAATTTCCGGAGATAAAACGTTTGCATAAAATAATACATTATTTTATATACACTTAAACGTTTTTGTCTGCCAGTGTATTTAACCGGACATAATTATATAAATTCATATATAAAATTAATTCTTAGACAAATTTTAATATGATGTCATATGTAGTTGCGTCTTATCGCATCTCGCTCAATATATAATTGTATATTGCATTTAAAAGACGCTAAAACTAATCCAATTAATAATGACGTTATATATACCAAGACATTGTAAAATACAAAATAATATATATTTAGATATTATATACTATTTAAAAAAACACAATTTAATTTTGGATAAAATTGTATATTACCCTATGCAGAGTCACAGTAGAAAATTTGTCAATCATATTTTGGGTAGAAATATGAATCACATCAATACAATGTAATTTTTTTTCAAACAACTTCTTTTTTATGGAAATTTCAAGAGAATTTTTTGAATAAAATAAAATGTACAAATGGAAAGGAATTTGCTACAAATTACAAAGTTGTAAAATTTTTGCAAGTGGTTAAATTCTAAAAGGATTAATAAAATTGAAGCAAATTTCGAATTTTTATAATTTTTTTTTAAGTCTATAAAAATATAAATTAACGCAATTTTATTTTTTGCGGTTTTCAATAGGTTTTGCATGATCCTCTTTTTGTTTAATTAAATTAAAAATTAATATTTAGCCAAAATTTTAACGTAATTAGACAATGACGATGTATATCCAACTTAAATGACACACACGTTTTCAAATTTGAATTGTTTCGCGAATTTTGATAAAACAGATTAAAGCGTTGTTTCACGATATAGACATAAAAATTCGCAAAATAACGAACACAATAAGTAAAATGTTATTTAAAATATGTTGTGCAGTATTATTTGTCAATTAGTACAGCTTTAATGTTAAAACTTGAAAAAATGCATTTTAAGGACTTTGCACTTTATACGGTAGGTTTTTGTTTCAAAATGACATGAAAAAGCTATTATTAATACATTATTATTGCCCATTACGTGCTGATGGGTAAAAATTTAGCAAAATAAGTTTTTTCCGGCTTACAAAAAAAAATACATAATCAAATAAAAAAACGAAATCATTTTTAGAAGTATTTTAGTAATTTAGTATTTTAATAAAAAAAAAAACATTATTTATGTTTAGAGTCACAACGGAATAAATTTTTTATATTTTAGACTTTCTGCATTTAAAAAAATCATGGTCAGATCGGGCAGGTTATCAAAAACTATTCACGGTTGATGAACTAATTTTTAGCGGTGAAAACATTTTCATATTGTCTCATCAACATAACAATCAAATATATGCAAGATTTGGCTTTTCTATATTTTTAAAAAAAGTTTTGAAAAACGTCCCATCAAAAATTGTAAAAAATTTATTGTTTCAAATAATTTTTTGGCAATTCTGAACAACTTTCAATAAGTCTTTTATTCACGTTTGTAGTGAAGATGTTGAATTAGTTTAAGGTTTCTAAACCTTTTAATTATAATTAGCAATTAAAAAGTGTAACCGTTTAAAAATGATGGGTTGAAAACGGAACACTTGGTCAATAATGAGTTAATAGTTTATGTTTGTTTTTGTTTTTCATACTGAAAGATGAAAATAGTAAAATTTTCTAATAAATTATTTTATGTGTATGTTTTATATGAACTGAAAAATATAAAAAAATTAGTCCCGAAATCCCGAAAAATACCGTGATCTATGGATCGCAGTTTTCAAAATCCCGAGTCACCGGGATTTATTAAAATAAGTCCCGTTCGGCAACGCTAGTTATAACTCTTTTAGAATAGTTAATTTAAATCTCGAAAACCTCTAAAGTGCCTTTTGGACCGACGAAGCTGAAAATCAAACTTTACCACCATGGCAGTGAAGTCTTTAATATAAGTTACTACATAGATTAAAAACACGTAAAATTTAAATTTTTATGAAAGTTTCCATCACTCTTATTAATTTAAGTTACAAAACGAAGCAGCGATTGAACATAAAGATTAATCAGCGAGCGTGAAATTAGATTATTATGAAAGTTGAACAGTTTTAAAGGTGCAATTTTGTAGACTTGTGTAGTTCGTAAACGAACTAGTTCAATTGAACTACTCACCCAATTGAACGATATGACCTAGTTTATCATTAAGTTCAATCGTTCATTTCGTTCGTTTAACTCATGAGACAATTTTATGTCTTTTTAATAGTTTTTGCAACAGGCACCATATTTTCTAAAGTACATTTGAAATCCAAATTGAACGAAGTACATAAAAAATATTAATTTTTCCCTAACTCGTTTATATTTTTAATTAAATTTATTTCATTAAAATTTAATTATTTGTCACATTTTGTTTCACTATTAATTAATAGCAATAAAAAAAGAAGTGTCAACTATGAATAGTTCGTTAAAACGATCTAAAACATAGGCATGTGAACTATTGAACGATTATTGTCAAAGATCGATTGAACTAGAAGTGCGACTTAGTTCATTCAGATCAATCGAACTAAATAGAAAGAGTGTTCACTCAAACGAACTAGAATGGCCAAGTCTAGAATTTTTATAAAATCAGATTTGCACTAAGTTGATGGAGAAATGCTCGTGCTATGCGAAAAACTGTTATTTTAACAAAATTAACGCTCATGTTTTTAACAGTTGTGACGGTCCACAGTGGTGTGTTTACAAAAAAGTGGTAATAAGAATAACTTCTATACTACGAGCCCTATACACATACAAATTGGAGGAGTTCTAGGGGAGGACCTAAACTTTTATAATATAGTCATTTGAGACACCCCGTGCTTACACAGGGTGATTACTATGGCACCAAAGTTGGCCACCTCGCATATAGAAAATTTTAAGATTAATTAATTAATTAGAAATACTCTAAGTTCCTTCCCTCCCCAAAAAAAACCTTTTCCTGGATCCGCGCCTGCTCCAACTGTATAGAATTAACAACATTATCGAGCCATTGTTTTCAAAATAACATTCCAGTGCCCGGTACAAAAAAAAAAACAAAAATTTTAAAACTAAAAAAAATTGGCTTCAATTTTCGACTACCATGTATTTATTTGTTACACACACAGAAAAATGAAGTGCTAACCGAATTGAAAACTTTATTTTGGTGGCTATAACCAATTAATTTGGTTATTTCCGCCATATTTAAATGTAATTTCTAAATATTTCAGGTGTAGCAACTAAAATTTAGTTGTATTTACCAAATGTTGTTGTTCAAATCAATTTTCAGTTGGGCCAACCGATTATAGTCGTAGTAACCGAATTTTAGTTGGCAAATGGATAATTTTTTCTCTGTGTGTGCCACTCCAATAAGCTACGTGTGAAATTTATCTCTAATGTGTTTGGAGATTTTTGTAATACCAAATGGAATCCAATAGTTGAAAGCCTCAAACAAAAAAAAGTAATCTTGTTTCAAACGTTTTTTTTACATTTTTTTAACTTTCCGTAATGATAACAATTAGAAATATAGACCTACCCAGCAAAACTTTCTATTACCCGGTAATAAGTTTGGGAATAGGAAATTAAGGCCGGTAACTGGTTACTTTTCCATTGCAAAAGCTATTATTTTAACAAGGGAATGTCCTTTCTGGTAACACCCATATGTTACCTCCAATATAAATGTAATAATTTTTTATTTAGTTTATTTCTTTTATGATGGGTATTAAACTAAAATTTAAAAATATTTAACTTAACATTTTATACATATATTTTTTTACAAGTTTTGAGTGGAAAAATAAACTTTTTATAATAAGGAGGTAACATGTTTCTTTTCTATTACAAACCCTATTATGTTAACAAGGGCATGTCCATCGAGGTAACTACTTACCTTGGTAACATGTTACTCCTCACTTAGAGGTAAAGAGTTATCAAAAACTTCTTTAAATCTTTAGTTTTTAGATCGAATATTATTTCAAGATTGCCAAATTTGTAGAAAAAATTTAATTATATTAAATTTTTTGTCGAAACGAACTAATTATACCATAAAAACATTTAAACATGTGAATTTGGTGTTACCATGGAATATGTAAAGTAGAAGGGACCATCGTAGCGTTTGTCGAGATGTATCGCGGCCTGTGGTCTTACTGCGGTTGTTGTATCTCTGCAGTTGTTGAATTTCTGATGTTATTGTGGGAAGTTGGTTCCTGTTTATATGGAAGTTCCAGCGTTTGTAGAAAGTGTTAACGGCAACGAATATTTCATATTCCTTTTTGACGACAGTATTTTCTCTGTTACTGGTCTACTGGTCCACAAACGCTGGAACTTCCATAAAAACAGGAATCCCACAACAACAACAGAAATTCAACAACCGAAGATAAACAACAACCTCAGAAAGACCACAACGATATGATTGTCCTTCCTTTGCATATTCATTGGTGTTACTAATGGGCAGCCAGTAATAACACACACAGGGAAATAAAGTGCCATGAAGTGGCACTGCCTGCCGAATTTAAAAGTATATTTTAATGGTAACAACTTAAAAATTCAGTTAGTACAACGATATTTACATTAGATTTTTGAATATTTTAGGTTTTCCAACTAAAATTCAGTTGAATTAACCGAACTTTGTTTTGAAAACGAATGTTCAGTTATACCAACCGACTGTAATTCGAAATAAACGAATTTGAGTCGTAGTAACCGAATTTCAGTTGGCAAATAGCTATATTTTTAGCTGTGTGCAGTCCCTAAATAATGCAAGGGTAAGGAGTTTAACTTATTACTAGACAACATGTTCCATAATACCAACTTATTATCTAGGTTTTGCTGGACATGGCCCTAAAATGTTGCACTCCTATGAGATAAAGTGTTGTTAATCCAAACAAATAACCCTCTTTTCCGAAATATACAAATTGCGAAAGCTATTGCTAAATAATATCAGTTTCAAAGGATTTAAAAATGTTTGACGTAAGCCCATATTAGAAGTTTGATATAATTTTTATTAAAAATAAAAATTATGTTTTTTCGACCTTTAATGAACTCATATATGAGTTCTCATTTAGTGGGATAACTAGGTTATACGAATGTTTGTATGGAATTGTCACTTCTTTCAAAACGTATTCTGCTGATGGCAACCTAGAAAATTCTTGAAATATATCTACCAACACATTCCTGAAAGTGATCAATTTATTAATTTATCAATTTATTAATAATTTATTAATAATTAATAAATTTGAAAACAAAAACTCTATAGATTATTTGTTAGGACAATATCGTAACAGAAAAATATAGAGTATGGCCTCGAAATTGAATAATTTTAATTTTCATAAGCCCATAGTTTTTAGTTTTTTCAATAATACCGATACATACCGCTAATAATGTTTCGGATATACCGATACCGGTACGAAGGAAGCGATACCAAAACCGATGCCGTTATTTGTTTTGGTGGCCAACTTTGGTTTATTTGCATTCGTTTCATTGTCTTTAAATAAATGTTCACCTATTTTACAGTGGAGTTCGGTTATAACGAACACCGAATTTAACGAACTTTTTGTATAACGAACGATATTTCACACAACAAAAAACGGTTATAACTGACATCGTTTATAACGAACTTCTTATATAACGAACTAATTGTTTAGCCCCTTTTACGAGTTTTCATACAAATTCTTACGCTTATAACGAACACACAAAAAGAAAAATCGACATTCCAAAATAAAAATTCTGCTGCAAATCTTAAAAATTTTAGCATTTTAATTACAAATCCACTAAAAAGAATTAACAACTGCATGGAATGGAAGAATTGTTTCAAAATAAAAAAAAAATTAAATTAGGAGAATTTAAGAAAAAATCCTGAAATTTGATTAATTTTTGGAAACTGTTTACCACGCTTTTAGCGACCTTTTCTTAAAAAGGTCCCCGCGATTTCGTTATAACCGTACTCCACAAATGTATTAACATTTGTTTTTTTTTAGGCCCTATAACAGAATGGCCAGTTAAAACTTAACAAACAGTTAAATTGAAAATGTATATGGGAAACAACAACAAATGTTAAAATCCAAGTTATTAGCTAACGGAACATTGAGAAAATGAGGCTTAATGTATCAATTTATTAAAACTTAGCTTAAGTAAATACAAATAAATAATTTAAAATGAAATTTTAAACATTTGTTTATAACTCATATGAACAAAAAAATAAAATTTTTAATAGAAAACTTTAGCATGGTGTAGAATTTATCAATAAATATTTAGTACACAAGGGATTTACAAATCATACACTCAAAAAAAGTTAGTAAAGTCAGCTAAATTTTAGTCAGGAGGGTGCCTGCAAAAAAATTGCTAATGTCAGCAAAATCTTTTGCTGAAAATCATCGAGCTGACTTTTAGCAACAAAATTAGTAGATTCAGAAAAAGTTTTGCTAACACTTAGCTAATTAAAAGAAAAAAAAATCCTTGCTAAAAGTTAACAACATTTTTGCCGAATATTAGTAGACTGAAAAAATTTTAAAAATTTGTATAAAAATTATGCTTTAGTTAATTTATTTGCTGAAAATCGTTAAATTTTTTTGTGATTATTTTAAAAATAATTTACAATAAGTTACAAAATATAAAAATGTTCATACTCCCACATTGACGACATGAATTAGTGTAATATCTAAAAATATATAGAAATAATTCTATATAACATAAACAAAATTATCTTTCTAAATGATGGCATCTTTTAAAGAAATCCTAAGATAATACTAGAAACAAAACGAAAAAATAACAAAATATGATATAAACAACCATTGCTTTGCACTAAGAAAGAGGAAACATAACAAATTACCTAAGATGTGTGTCCCTTGTCTATCGCTTTAGTCTGTCTACCTGTACGTATATTTGTTTGTAATTTAAAATTGCGAATTTGACTACACTACATTAATAATAATTTTAAACATTTAGTTTACAAATACGCATTTAACCTTTATTAAATTAAAATACTTTATTTCGTCTTTAAATTAATTAATAGACTATTATTTTTACAAGCCGGTGACAACACAAAAATTAAGTTGTTTTAATGAAAAACAGTTACAAAAATCTTGCATGGTAAATTTTGTTTAAGTCTTATAAGAGTTGTACTTTTTAGTATTATTTTCCTCGGTCTCTACTACAGGTTGACATGCCGCGACATCTACTTCATTCTGCGTATATTTTTCAATCTGGTTGTCGGCCACACTATTGATGTGCTTAACAGCTCAATTTTTTTACCAACATTAATTAGTAAAACATTAGTTCAAAACAGTTAAGTACTGAATATGTATAACTAAAATTTTTTAGCAAAAAATTTGCCGAAAAATTGTATACTGGATTTAAAAGACGTTTTACTAACTTTTATACTAACTTAATTTTTTTAAGGGTACTATTGTGGTTCATGGCAAATTTAATTTTTTTTATTTCATTTTAATCATTTATTTAATATCAATAAATATAAAAAAAAACTCCTATAAATTATTCAATTTTATGGCTACAACCTATGTTAAATCTTTAATACGCCTACGCCAAATACAGGTGTATTCTATTGATAAGTGTTCGTTAGTTGTAATTGTAACCATGGCTTTCGTTACAAATGATAAAAAAATAATTTTCTTAACCCAATTACATTCGATTTAGATCTGAAATTAAGTCAATAACATTTTCGCACGCATTTAATAAACACGCAATATATAATACAGTAAAAGCTCGCATAAGTGAATAACACCTTTTAAATACAATTGACCAAACCAGTGTTGCCATAACACCAGTTTAGTTAAAATTACACAAACCTTTTCAATTTAAATAAGCAATAATTTAAAATCTTCAAAATCTGGTGGTTTCCTTTCGGAAAAGCTTTAAGAATATGCGGGTTTTCTATATGAAAAAGTCATTAAAATTAAACTCTATAAATATTAGAATCCAACATTTTTTTAGGAGAATGTTGCAAAACACTTTCTAACATAAAATTTGAATAAAACTTGCTTAACGGCGACTCAATCTCTAACCTACACTTGGTATCCAACTATTGTATGTGAATAAAGCGCATCATAAAACGTGATAATTACTTGTGAAAAGAGATAGGATTAAGAAGAAAAAGCATTCTAGTTGAGAAATGAATTGTGCATTGGTATTAGCTAATTCTGTCTCTTCTGATCAAAACAATACTTGTGTGTACGTAGTGTGACCAAACTCCAATTTAGTCGCAGTCAACGCTGTGTCGATCGTGGCTCAACTGGTTAAGAGGTGAGATTACGATGCATAGCTTGATGCTAAGACCGTGAGTTCAAATCACAGTACGACACCAAAAAATAAAAAGTTTTCATATAGAGCAAAATTAACAATATAAAATACTTTGTTCAATTGACACATAAATTAACCACTGACGAGTCCCAGTAGGGGGACGAAACTGCGGCAGTCTGGTGTATCCCTTGTGTCCGTAAAATTTTTCAATAAAAATGTTTTCTTCTTCTTCTTCCTGTAAAGAGACTAACTAAAGAAATATTCTACAGTAATTAATATAAAAAATTAATTACGATTGTCATTATCTGACGGTTGCAAAACACTTTCTAACGTTAAATCTTTTTATTTAAAGATACAAGCAAATCCGATGCAAGCCTTTTTTGAACATCATTTATTCAAGGGGACCTGCGGCCCAAAATGCTCCAGGCCTATTTATTTCAATATACAAAAAACGTCAAAGCTTTACTTAATACAACTGAATTTTAAGAAACGCGATTTGAAATATTATGACACAATTTGTGAAGCTGATGTGCCAAAATTGGCCAAATTGAACATCGATTATCCATACCGTATTGAGATTAAAGAAGATACTGCGGGATTTTTTTTTTTTTTTTGAGTTACCGATAACGGGTGACATAATGCATTACTTCGTAATAAATACTCCTTACCTTCAACATTATTTCGAAGCATTGAGTTATGAGTTACCAATCGTTGGTTACATAATGCATTACAATGTCATGTATACGCCTGTCCAATAATTGGACACTCATGTGTTACCTTGTAATTATACATCATTACTTTCCACATCGTCCCAAAACATAAAATACTGGCTTACCAATTATCAATTACATAATGCATGAAATATAACGTTAAGTAATATTTAAAATATTTTTTTGAAATCTATATTAAGACACATTACTTTGCGATTTTGTAAGCATGAATTAAGATATATATCCCTATGGGGAATGAAGGGTCGATAGACCCCAAGTGAAAAATCTGTGATACACTCAAAAAAATAAGTTAGTAGAAAAGTTAGTAAATATGTTGTAAATCAGGTATACTATTTTTCAGCAAATTTTTTGCTAAAAATATGTTTTGAACTAAAATTTTAGTTATACTTAGTCTGCACTTAACTGTTTTGAACTAATGTTTTACTAATATTATACTAATGTTTTACTAATTCATTTGCTAAAAAAAATTGTGCTGATTAGCACATCAATATTGTGAACGACAAGCATATTAAAAGTTATACGCAGAATAATTTATATGTAGTAGTGACGTGGAATATTATATTAAAAAGTACAACTCTAGTAGACACATAAAAAAAAAATAACCATGGAAGATTTTGTATCTGTTTTTCATACATAAAACAAAATTGTGGATTGAAACAGCTTAAATTTTGCGTTTTCACCGGCTTGTGAATGTAATTGTCTATTAATTAAATAAAAGACAAAATAAAATATTTAAATTTAAAAAAGAATTAATGTGTATTTGTAGACAAATTGAGTGATCAAGTTGCAAAGAAATATACAGCAGGTAGACAGAATACAGCGAAAGACAAAGACATACATCATAGGTAGATTTTTGTGTTTCCTTTTTCTTATTGCAAAAAAAAGGGTTGTATATGTTATATTTTGTTATTTTTTCGTTTTGTTTCTATAGTTCTCTGCGGCATTAGCGTTCCTTTAAAACAGTGTTGCTCAACCTTTTTTGGGCCGTGCCCCACTTTTGGGTTAAAAAATGTTCCATGTCCCCCCTCATTTTTTTCTGTACAATAGAGAGTACTTTAAATAAAAAACCCACCTAACAATTTGTTTAATTCAATGGATGCACATATTTTTGTTACTTTACTTTATAAGTAATAATAAATACTCTAAAAATTAATGAGATCCTTGAGCTTGGTGCAGGCTGCAAAGGGTTTTTAATTGTTAATTTTAATCGTAAGTCTCCGTGATTTGTGATTTCCAGACGATTTCTTTTTTTAATAACAAATCACTAATGACACTAAATCCGGTTTCTACTAATTATGACGATGAAAATGGTATACAAGTAAGTATGTATATAAAAATTCAGAATTTTTTTATTCTACAGAATTTTATTTTTATATATTAAAAAAACATGAAAAGTTAAACAACATACTAAAAATTAGCCCATTGCCCCCTAAAATGTTGAAATTGCCCCACAGTGGGGCGAGCGCCCCACGTTGAGAAACACTGCTTTAAAAGGTAGCATCATTTAGACAACCATTGATGTAAGTATTTGAAAGATAATTTTGTTTATGTTATATATAATTATTTCTATATATTTGCAGATATTACATTAATTCATGTCGTAAATGTGGGAGTATTAACATTTTTATATTTTGTAACGTATTGTAAATTATTTTAAAAAGAATCACAAAAATATGTTTTATGATTTTAGCAAAATAAATTAATTAAAGTAAAAATTTTCTTTTTTAATTTCTAATCCACTAAGTTTTAGGCAAAACTTTTGCTGAATATAATTTTGTTGCTAAAAATCAGCTTGCTGATTCGGTGTATCAAAGAGTGACAATTTCAGCAAAATATTCAACCACGTGATTGTTTAAATGATGGCTACACTTTGGCTGCTTTATTCTTGATATATCATGTAACTCTAGAAAAACTTACGTAACACTAAACCGACCAGAGTAACTAGGGCCGTAACAGTATAAATTGAGAAGTAACTCTGAAGTGGTGCAAAATAATTAGATTTGTATAAAAAAATTGCAATTTGTTGTAAAATTGAGGATAACTTTCAGCGGTCGCTAAATTTTTCTACAATTTCCCCTTAACTTTCTCGATTTCGAAAAGGGCTTTAATTTAGTTTTTTTTTTATACTTTAGTTAAATAGTTTAATAGCTCATGGCATTTTGATTGAAAATCAATAAGGACATAATTTTAACAAAAGTCCATGACCAACAACTATTCTAAAAGACAACGTTCGGGGACATGTCCCAGGTTAGGCCTGTGACGTATCACATGGCAGCGACTTGTTAAAGTGACAACCCCCGTTCCATATAAAGTATCGGTTTCACTTCGTCTTAAGTTCCCATAGGGTAGAGTCTGCAAAATTATAAAATTATTGAGTCCAACCAAAGAGTTTGGTCCAAAAACGGCATTTGGAGGATTCATGTTTCTGTTATTTAATAAAAAATAAAATTTGTTGGGACTTGTGCAATATTGTAAAAACATTTAATGTAACATAATTTTTTGGGTAAGTTCAGTGACTGGATCCGTTAGGATTCTTCCAGTAACCCGTACATAATATGACATATGCGTAAAAAAAGTAAAAAGTAACATGCCAGTTATTTTAATTTGTCCTCTAACTTGTTCGCTTATCGTAGTTTAATGATATGTCACGAAATTATTAATTTTGTACAAGTTCGTAACATATGGCATTGTGATTAATCTATAAATAGTGTTTTACTAAATATTTTTCTTGAGTACTGTGATTTAAACCTGTAACGTAATATATCATTTCGAACTGGTCCAGCCATATATCAAATAATGCCTAACATGAGACTAGTTGCATACTAGACACTTTTAACTCGTTCTGTTGCGTATTCACTTAAACCAGTTTGGTGACATGTTATATTCGACAAGTTCTTCGATATATATTAATTAGCTCAAAAGGTTAAAATTGTCACGTCCTATGACAAGCCCATGTTAAAAGCACAGGTCACTCTTTTATAACAGAACCGATACCAGGACAGGTTCATACACACAAAGTTCTAGTCAAGTGACCATACCAGTGACTGGTCTATTTCCTGCCCGGATTTTAACATCACAAACGACAACTCGAAGCAGAACAGTTCATTTACATTCTACGCAACCCATTTATTATATGTTATGATAACTCAGTTGGCAGAGCTTTCACCTAACAACCCGAGTCTTCAGATTCGAATCTCAGCCTTAATTACACATTACTTTATTAAAAATATATTTGCAATAATTTTTTTATGAAAATTCATTAACAGATTTTATAAAACTAATCGATCCCGTTGGACTTTTTGACGAAAATTTGTAGAAAGTAATGGAGTTTCAATAAGCTTTTTCTGAAATTTTTGTAAACCGCTAGGTTGCACAATGAGTGTGCGACGCTTTGTATGTACTTAACGGGTTAAGATATTTTTCAAATTATAATTTTCATTTATTAGTAAGGCAAATATCTATCAAACTGCAATACACAATTTTATCTATTGTGTAGTGTGATTAATAAGTCAACATTGTCGTGCAATAGCAATCACTGTCATAAACTTGACACTTAATTGTGATTGGCTAAAAGCCGTACTTTTTTGGTTGATTAATCTGACACCTTCATAATATGAACCGTGGGAACCACTCATTTGATGGTTACCCACGAAATATAATTAAGGTAAATTTTAAGTACAAAAATGTTAATAAAACAGTTGCTCATCAGAGCCCAAACAAAACAAATCATGGTGTATTTTTCTTACTCTACATGGCGATCCTGCCAGCGTGAAGTGAAATAAAAAAGTTAAAACAAATTTAATCAAAATGAAATAACCTAACAATTGTTAAATTTTTTTTTGCTACTGATACGAATGATACAATAGGACTCAACATAATTTAAAATTATTGAACTCTTTATAACGTACTAGTGAAAATTATGAAAAAAAAAAAACAAAAAGTCCAGCAACAGTTATAACTTTAAATTACTGAACTCTTTCATAACGTACCAGTGAAAAAAAAAAAAACACCAAACCAAATAGCGGTGCTTTAAAAAAAAAACAATTCATGCTTTAAAAAAAAAAACAATTCTTAAAAAAAAAATGACTTGGTGAAAAAAAAAAAAAAAAAAAAAAAAAAATTTCTTTCAACAATCCCGTAACTCATTGCTGACTACTAACAATGAGCAAGCTACAGAAAAAACTGAAAAAATGGGCTATGTTGAAATTATATCGATAGTATTATTGATTTCGCTAGCAATAATTTACATAATAAAAATAATTTGTGAAACCTTAAAAACCAGAAACTCATGCCAACAGGAAATATAAAGAAGCTGAACTTAACAACTTCAACAACAACATGACTTGCAATATAAAATAAGTAATAAACTAAAAAAAATACGTAAGAAAAATTACGCCATCTACATTTACAAAATAACGAAGCAAGTGCATCCTGATTTATAAATGAAGGAAGATGCAATGTGGATGAACATTGCGGGATACCACGCCGAGTATCCCAAGGATGGTGTGGCCGATACACCATCGGACACTAAAACTCAACATCTTTAACAAAAACACCAACAACTTAAAACTACAACAACAGTAAGCCGAAAATTAATTAATTCTGTTTTAGTTATTTTAAATTTATTTTAATTCTTATATATATTTATAATTGAAATATTTAAATAATTTTTTTTTATTGTGCAATATGAATCGTTAATTTAAAGCAAAAAATTCAATTTTAAAATTTTGAATTTATAACTTTCAAATTTTAGAACTTTTAAATTAAAATTTTTAAATTTCTTTTTTTTAAAAAAAAAAAAAAAAAAAAAAGTATTATTATATTAATACTTATAACTTTTAAAATAAAATTTATAATTTTTAAGTGTTTTTTAATAGTCCATTATGGTGAATAAATTTTTTTTAAAAAAAATAATTAATTATAATTAATTCTCTTTTAACTACTAACCAATTTTTTTTTTAATTTCCGTCGGCTGGGATGATTCTCAAGGGACACTCTCACAGCGCGACAGAAATCATACAGTCACCAAGTAATGAGTGACTGATTTATGCCACATCCACTTCAATCTGTTGTCCTGAAGGAAACGGATAGGGGATGATGTGACATAACTGAATTTTTGTTTTGAATTCATACTAACAAAATATTTTTTATGAATTATATTTTTTTTTTAACAATAATTAAAGATGGGGAATCACGATTCGAAAATCGAGAACCCCAACGCTAATGTTATTAATGAAATCACTGTAGAAGTACACCTTCCAGTGATATACTTAATAATAATAATATGTATATTAGCACTTCAATTACTCACGACTATGTATCAACTACATAAGAGGTCGTTGAGAAAAAATTACATCAGAACCGCGTCCTTAGGAAACGGTCTTGATAGAGTCTAATTTTTTCTATTATCACATCATTTTGTCCTAAATTTTTCAACTTAAATTGATCATGCCATCCTATGGATTGGATAGAGATAGTTGCCAAAGCAAGACTTCTGAGAGAGGATTTCGACAAATCCTTTAAGTGTTTAAATACCTACAAAGGACCTTCAAGGAACGAAACGGTGGAAAAACACATTAAGAATTTGTTCAACAGTCTTGAAGAAGTTAGGGCATTATTTGACGAACATTATTCTCGTCTCACCAATAATCATCAGTTGGCAGCGAATGCATTCTTCGATGACATTCGTAATAAACTTTTCAAACCTATTAACAAAGAGGAATTTGAAAGCGGAATTACCAAAAACTATCCATGAGAAAGTGGTCTACGACCCTGCTCTTGTTAATGCTTGGACTAGCCAAGATTTAAATGTGGAATCCGAAAAACCAGTTATTCAAACCGCGAAAACCATATCTAGCATGAATAGTGGTGGCATAGTGTCCAATATAGAAAACACAATGCCTCAATCAGTAACTGAATTTCTCGGTTTGGCATCGAAACTTTTACCAGATTTCGATGGTAAACCGGAAAACTTACAGAGTTTCCTCGACGCACTGACACTCTTGGATTCCGTAAAGGATACCCATGAGGTCGTGGCGGTAAATATAATTAAAACAAAACTAAAGGGCTCAGCCAGAAATTTAATTTCGAATGAAACCACAATTAATGCAGTTATAACTACATTAAAAGGAACTGTCAAAGGCGAGTCGGTCGAAGTCATATCGGCCAAATTAATGAATGTCCGTCAAGGTGGCAAAAACGCCAATACCTACGTGGCAGAAATAGACTCCCTAACCAAATCATTGGAGAGTGCCTATATTACAGATGGCCTCCCACACCAACTAGCCCAGAGGTACTCAACCCAGGCGGCAGTTAAAGCAATTACAAGAAATGCGACAAACGAAAGGGTTAAACTGGTCATGGAATCAGGAACCTTTTCAAATATGAACGAAGTGACGGCTAAATTCGTCAATAGCTGCACGGAAGCTTACGGGCAGCAAAACTCCGTTCTATTTATGAAAAATAAATCTCAAATCCGTAATGGCAATAATCGCCAAAATCAGCCAAATAGTAATAGATCCGGCTATAGAAATGGCCGTAATAATAATTACAATGGCAACAATAATAATAATAATTACAATCGCGGAAATGGCCGTAATAATAATTACAATGGCAACAACAATAATAATAATAATTACAATAACAACCGTGGGCGGAACCGTTCAAATAACAACGGATCCCGACACAATGTGCGACACGTTACCGAAAACATTTCGGGAAACGAACTGGTACCCCTGAGTTAAACCACACAATATACAATATAAATTTGAATCTCTATAGCTATCTTCCCTGTAGAACATCCTTGAATAATCGAAAATCAACACTATTAGTTGACACGGGAGCGGATATTTCTATAATAAAGGTCGGACAAATCCTAAACGGACAAATAGATGAGACTACAACTACCCAATTAAGTGGTGTTGGCCAAGGATTAACAACTACCCTTGGTAAAATTCATGCTGATTTGAAATTTGAGGAACTCCTTATACCGCATACATTTCATGTGGTCGAGGATGATTTCCAGATTCCTTCTGATGGAATCATTGGTATGGATTTTTTGCGTGAATATAAATGTCTTCTGGATTACCAGGATGACCAAGATTGGTTAGTCCTGAGATCTGGTAATCTTCCACAACACATTGCAATAGCAATGCGCTGTGCGCCACAAGTTAACTCGATCTCATTGCCTGCAAGATCTGAGGTAATTCGTCACGTTAACATTCAAACTGATGAAGAAAATGTACTAATTCCGAGTCAAATAATTCAGAATGGAATATTCATAGCGAACACCATAGTCTCAAAATCAAGACCACTGGTCAAAATTGTTAACACAACCAATAGGGATGTAGTTATTTTGAATATTAAAATTCAAACCGAAAGTCTTAACGACTATACAATTGTCAGCCCGACCAAAAATCCTCGCGGAGACCAGGAGAAATTGAATAGATTATCCAAAAATTTCCCGGAGTTTGCAAAAGACAAACTTAGGAACTTATGTTCTGAGTATGTTGATATTTTTGGACTGGAATCTGAAAAGATGACAACCAACAATTTCTACAGACAAAAGCTCAGATTAAAGGATGATGACCCAGTCTATATAAAATCGTACAGAATACCACACTCTCACAAAGCAGAGGTGAACATTCAAGTTGATAAGCTTATAAGAGATGACATTGTAGAACCCTCCATTTCGGAATATAACAGCCCAATTTTATTAGTACCGAAGAAATCTTTACCCGGTACGGATCAGAAAAGATGGAGATTGGTAGTTGACTACAGAGGAATTAATAAAAAACTCGTAGCCGATAAATTTCCACTCCCTAGAATAGATGATATTCTAGACCAATTGGGCAGAGCCAAATTCTTTTCTTGCCTTGACTTAATGTCAGGTTTCCACCAAATTGAATTAGAGGAAGGCTCTAGGGACGTAACATCTTTCTCGACGGATAAGGGATCATATCGTTTTAAACGATTACCATACGGTATAAAAATTGCTCCGAACTCATTTCAGCGAATGATGTCGCTAGCTTTTTCGGGATTATCTTCCGACCAAGCGTTTCTTTATATGGATGATTTAGTAGTAATTGGTTGCTCCGAACAACATATGTTGAAAAATTTAAGAAATGTTTTCGAAACTTGTCGAAAATATAACTTGAAATTGCATCCAGACAAATGTACTTTTTTCTGTAACGAAGTCACATTTTTGGGACACAAGTGTACAGACAAAGGTATATTGCCTGACGATGGAAAATTTTCTGTAATTTTAAATTACCCAACACCAAAGAACGGTGATGAAGCTAAACGCTTCGTAGCCTTCTGCAACTATTATCGGAGATTTATTCCTAATTTTGCCGAGTATTCAAGGCACATAACAAGGTTATGTAGGAAAAATGTACCATTCGATTGGAACAGTGAATGTGAAAAATCATTCAATTATCTAAAAAACCAATTATTGAATCCTACTATTTTGCAGTATCCTGACTTCGAAAAAGAATTTTGCATAACAACAGATGCAAGCAAATTTGCTTGTGGTGCAATTCTGAGTCAGAAATACTTTGATAAGCAGCTACCTGTGGCTTATGCTTCACGATCCTTTACAAAGGGCGAAAGCAATAAGTCTACGATTGAGCAGGAATTAGCGGCTATCCATTGGGCAATTAAATATTTCAGACCATATATTTATGGCCGAAAATTTTTGATCCGAAGTGATCACCGTCCCTTAACATACTTATTTTCCATGAAAAATCCATCATCAAAACTTACGAGGATGAGATTGGATCTGGAGGAGTATGATTTTACAGTGGAATATATCAGGGGGAATGAAAATCACGCAGCTGATGCATTGTCTCGATTAGAATTCGAAGACATTAAAAAGGCAGAAAATTATGGAATACTGAAGGTAACTACGAGACTTCAGGCTGCCAAAGATTTAGACAAAGTGACCAACGGAAAACCAAACACGGAATCGGTGAATATACGGATATATGAGGCAATAAATGCCCAAGAGTACAATAAAAATGCAAGATTGCATTTTGCTAAAGACAAGCTGGTTATCCAAAAAGGGAAAACCAGGCTTTTCCAATTTGAGTCACGAGATTTTATTACTAATGGAACTGTTGATTTAGATCATCTATTTCCAAGGCTTGAAAAAGTAGCCAGTAATCTTAAAATCACGACTCTTCGCATGTCTTTGGACAGTGCGTTGTTGGCCAACGTAAAATTAGACCACTTCAAGAAAGTAGGTAATGAAAAGCTTCGAAGATTGAACATAGTACTCACTCCAACATTGACAAAGGTCAAAACAGATTCCGAAAAACTTGAAATTATGAGATTATACCATAATAACCCATTGTTTGGAGGTCACCCTGGCGTTACACGAATGCTCAGGAAGATAAGATTGCAATACCACTGGAAGAACATGACGAGGGACATTACCCGTTATGTGAAATCTTGTGTAGAGTGCCAAAAGAACAAGTCATTACCGAAAACAAGAGAACCGATGATCGAAACGCAAACGCCAACGCGTGCATTTGATACCATCATTATCGATACAATTGGTCCTTTTATGAGATCAAACAAGGGTAATGAATACGCTATAACAATAATATGTGACTTGACCAAATACTTAGTCACAGTAGCAATTCCTGACAAATCTGCTCGAACAGTCGCCAAAGCGATTTTCGAAGGTTTTGTTTTGATTTATGGTCCTATGCGGAAAATGATTTCTGATATGGGAACCGAATATAAGAATCAGACCATAAAGGAATTATGTCAATTGTTGAATATCGACTACGTCACTTCAACAGCCTATCATCATCAGACATTGGGTACCATAGAACGATCCCATAGAACATTCAATGAGTATGTACGTTCGTACATATCCTCGGATAGAACTGATTGGGATGAATGGTTAGCTTACTTCACGTATTGCTTTAATACAACACCTTCAACAGTACATAATTACTGTCCATATGAACTAGTCTTTGGTAAAATACCACCATCCATAGACGCTTTAAAGTCGGATAAAATTAGTCCACTTTATAACATAGATTCATATGAGAAAGAAGTGAAGTATAGAATCCAGACAGCACAGAAGAGGGCTGCATTGATGCTCGAAAAGGCAAAATTGACCAACAAAGGCCTATATGATGGGACAACAAGGCCGATAAGCGTAAATATTGGAGATCTAGTTCTTTTGGAGGACAATGCCGGTCATAAATTAGAACCACTCTTTAAGGGTCCCTTTGAGATCAAAGAAGTGGATGACCATGGCAATTGTTTACTAGCAATCGACGATACAAGGATTATGAAAGTCCATAAAAATCGTCTTAGAAAATTCCAACTGTAAATATTGTAAATTATTTAATTAAATTCTAATATATTTTTATATATTATAAGAAAAAAAAATTTCTAGAATAAAATTTTTTTTATAAAATTGCAACTTAAATTATAAATTTTAAACTTTTTAAAAAATTAAAAATAATAATTAAATTATAATTTTTACATTAAAAAACAAAAATAATTTTTTTAAAAATAACAAATAAATAAAATAAAAGAAAATATTTAATTTTTTTTAAAAAAAAAAAAATGTTAAAATAAATATTAAATAAAATAGAAATATAATATATAAATTAATTTTTAAACTAAAATTAATTTTTATTTAACTAAGTTATATAAAAAGATTGATCAATTAGCTACTGATCAATCTTTTTCCCAAAAAGGGAGGTGTAGTGTGATTAAAAAGTCAACATTGTCGTGCAATAGCAATCACTGTCATAAACTTGACACTTAATTGTGATTGGCTAAAAGCCGTACTTTTTTGGTTGATTAATCTGACACCTTCATAATATGAACCGTGGGAACCACTCATTTGATGGTTACCCACGAAATATAATTAAGGTAATTTTAAGTACAAAAATGTTAATAAAAACAGTTGCTCATCAGAGCCCAAACAAAACAAATCATGGTGTATTTTTCTTACTCTACAATTGGATTTAGACGATTTATAAAAACAAAAATTAAATATTGGTGTTTTTAGTCATTTTTTAAAAGTTGTAAATTTTTTGTTTGTTGGAAGAAAATATATAACTTTTCACATTAGAAAAGAAAATCATAATCTTTTAATTTCACAAAAAAAGTAAATACTGTACAACAAATGTTTCCCTTTCCAACAATTTTTCAAATGTCTCCAATCAAACTTTTATATCGCCGTCTTCTTCTATAAATAAAAAAAATTCCAAAAACGTGTCAAAAAAAATTTCAAAAATGGATTTTTTTTAAATAATTATATAACACTAGAACAATAGTTTTTGATTTTGTTTTATTATTTGTATAGTAAATACCACAAATTGTAAAATGCTTTTTACTCAGTTCTTGTATCTGTCTCCTATCCAAAATTATCAAGCTTTAAAAGTAGGTGTCGCTTTAAAGCAACGGCAGTGAAGAATGGGTTAATAGACACATAACTTTTCCCAACCCGGTAACCATATAAGTAATCAGTTACTTTACCCCCTACTAGATAATGAGTCCACCCACTACTTTTAGGCTCATCGCCTTGGAAAATTCATAGGTGAAGTAATGTGTATTGTAATGTGTGTAGCTTTATGGCGATACATGACTTTTCCCATTATTAGGTAATGTGTGGTTTTGCGAGGCTCTTTTTTTTACAAAGCCATTCTTTTAATCCATAAAAAAATATTCTGAACTAAATTAATTCTTATATGCTCTTAGGGTCAAAATAACCCTCAGTTGACAATTCCTTAAAAATATTTTATGTTATGCTAATACATTTCAACTAAGGGTCATTTTGACACCAAGAGCATCAAAGGGTTGATTTAATTCTAAATATTTTTTAATGGGTTAAAGGGAAGGCTTAAATATTTTTTGTTCAAATATATATAAAATTCCCAGTATTTACTTTAATCTCAATGTGGCACGTCATGGGTTAACGATGTTCAATGTAGCCAAAATTTTTTGAAACAGCAGCTTCACACATTGCATCGTAATATTTCAAATCGCGTTTCTTAGAATTCAATAGTACACTCACATAACAAATTCGGTTGTCTCAACAGAATTTCATCCAAACGAATTGATTCGGTTGCTGCAACCTCGTAAATTCGGTTGTCACAGCTGAATTCGGATGTTGTAACCGAATTGTTGGTTGTGACATATTTCATATTCACAACATATTTCATATTTCTGAATTTATGAGTCTATTAAAAACGTTAAGGATGCGTGCTCGAATTTCTTGGTCAAGTGGTATATGTCACATTAGGGACATGGGGAACTTTTTATTGCTGAGCTAGTTCTTAACCGATTTTGGAATTTTATACCTTTTTTAACTAATAACTAGCTAAATTATTTTTGTCCATACTGGTAAGCATTTAAGTAACTACATATTTTTTATATTTTTTTGTAAGGTTTTTAGTAATGATATGTTAACATTTTTCGACATATCCATATAAAAGTAATGAGTTTTGTAATGACAATTGTAAAAATTGATTTTTAAAAAGTGTTTAGATCATTACACTATATTTAAAATAATGATAAAAATAAGTACTTATGGTTACCCATATTTACCATTATTTTTTGTATTGAAATAATGGGAATATTAACTGGTTATTAGTAAGTCCTTGTTATCTGTGTTTAAGTAATGCAGAGAGTAAACTGGTGTCATTTCTGGTAGTGAGAAAAGTAATAGCATATCATTTCCGTTTCTACACTGCGATGTTACACTCATAGAAAGAATTCTTTAAAAATAACAGAAACAGTTAAAAAAAAATTAGTTAAAAAGTACGTTGTAGCAAAAACTGCTAAAATTAGCAGAATTTTTTTGCTAAATCTTAGCAAGATAAGAACAGAAGAAATAAATTTGTTAAATTTACAAAAGTTAAATTTTAGATAATTGAAAATAGCAATTTACGCTGCTAAAATCAGCAAAAAAAAAACTTTCAAAATATTTGTAGACATAAAATAGCAAACGAAAACTGTAATATCAACTTTATTTACCTTTAATTTAGTTGAATGCAAATAACAATAAATTGTGCTAAATTCAACAGAAATATTTGCTGAAAAATTGTAGACTGCTGATTTCAGAAGGCCAGAATTTTATTCGCATGAAGAAATATCTAAAAAAAACTTAGGAAAATTTAACATTTGTTTGTAAATGTTTTGTCTACTAATATTTAGCAAAATGTTTTGCTGATTTTAGCAGATTAATTTTTTACTTGGAATTAGCTAAATGTAGCTCAAATATAACTAAATGTTTGTACATTCAACAGATTTATTATTGTTATTTTAGAGGTAATTCATGTAGAATGCTATCTAAAATAATCAGGGATGGCAGTCAATACTGCTAAAATAACGTCATCGATTCAAAATTCTTTCAACTGACTATCGTTATCACTAAAATACCGTTACTGACATAATTGAAATAGCGTTATCCGTAAAATACCGTTACCGATATAACTGAAATACCAATATCCTTAAAATACCGTTACCGAAATAACTAAAGTACTGTTATCGCTAAAATACCGTTACCGCAATAATTAAAAGAGCGTTATCCTTAAAATACCGAAATAATCAAACAAGATCAGAAAAAATAATCGCTATAAATAGATTTATTTTTTTAAAGTTTGATCATAAACTAGCCAGTTATTGGAATTCGGGCACGATGGGCCTAAAATATCGGTGTGCATTGATATTACTCTTATTTTTATTCTAAAATATCGTTACCCTTAAAATACCGTTACCGAAATAAATGAAACCCGTTATCTTTAGAATACCGTTACCGAAATGGCTTAATTGCAGTTACCGCTAAAATAACGTTAAATAAGTAAAATAACGTTATCGACAAAAAAAAAATACCGAAATAACTGAAATATCTTTACCCCTAAAATAAAGTTAACGAAATAAAGAAAATAGCATTTGATAAAACTTTTACTGTTTAAGAAGCTTAAATTCGTAAAAAAAGGTTTAAAAGAATTATATTCAAAAATTCTTGTTGTGTAACCTAAAAAAAAAATCTCGCTGTCTGACTCTGAATGTTTTCACTGTAAAACGCACGAAGGATACCAATGAAATTGTTACGCTACAATTATTTACACAAAACCACAACTTTGAAAGTAAAAACTCTATAATTTTATTAGTGAGACAGGTTTTCTCCACATCCATACATACAATAATAGTATAATCATAGAAAACAATTTTAATTGTTTTAGAATGCTACAAAAACAACAAAAATATGTTGCTATAGCAATTTCGTGTTGTGTTAACCCTCTAACGGGCAAAGGCTAACAATAAGATCTTCTACAAAAATTTGTATCGTTGCCTAATTTAGGCGATATGAGCCAAAATAGATGAAGGGTGCATCCCGAAAGATAACGCGTGGAAAAGAGAAGTTTTAGATAAAAATTTGTTTTGTTTTTCTATAAAATACATATGGCGATTTTTGCTTTTTGGAAAACGCGAAATTCGGGAAAAAGTATCTAAACTTCAATATATATTGTTCAAACTTGAACTCGTTGCTACTAATGTCTCTTCTTTCCGCCAAAATTTCGTCTATTAGTTTATAAGTTAAGACGATGTCCTCTAGAAGTATCCTGATACAACCCTGTGTGTCCTTGGACCAAAATAATGACTTATATTTTAAGATATAGCTTCAATCTTACTTAGATTTCATTATCAAGTGTTTTCAGTCAGCTACAACTTTAAATTTGTAGCAAATTCCTTTTCATTAGGACATTTTATTTATTCAAAAAATTGTCTCGAAATTACCTAAAAGAAATAAGTTTTTTGAGAAAAAAAATTTAAAAATGAAAATATAATGAAAATAGAGATTTTTATGGATTTTAGTAACTTACACCATTGAAACTTAATTTAACTTTTTACATTGAAAGCAAATCTACAACTAAATTAAAAACTCCTACATTTAAAAAATGTAACAAGGTCTTTTTTTTAGGGTTCCTACATCTTTTCTGTATAAGTTGTAGAAATTTAAGAACTAGAAAGAAATCAATTTAAAAGACGAAAATTGAGGTACATTTTGTGTATAAAATTTTACACAAAATGATACGTATTGATAAATTACGTATTTATATCCAAAATATGATTGACAAATTTTCTAGTGTGACTCTGCATGGAGAAATATACAATTTTATCCAAAATTAAATAGTGATTTTTTAATTATGATATCATATCTAAATATATATTATTTTGAATTTTGCACTGTCATTATTACTTGGATTCGTTTAACGTATTCTAAATTATATATTGAGCGAGATGCGATAAGACGCAACTATATATGACATCATATTAAATTTTTTCGACGAAATTTATTTTATATATGAATTTATATAATTATTCCCGGTTTAAATACACTCGCAGACAAAAACTTATAAGTGTATATAAAATAATGTATTATTTTATGCAAACGTTTAACTCGGGAAATTAAAGAGATAAACCCGCCCAAAAAACTACGTATTTTTTATTCGTGAAGTCAAAGTTTTCAGATTTTGCAGACAATTTAAAAGGCAAATATCCTATATAAATTGCCTGACACTTACAAGAAAGCTTTTCCGATGGATTCCCTTTAAACGTAATAAAATTCGGATAGGTGATAAAGGAGATTGTACTGTAAGTGCAATATCAACTTTTAAAATGACACACTACGGCACACATTAACTTTAGTTTGGGTCGTAGTGGTTTCTCCGCAGTGGTATCTCTGTTTTAAAAGATTATGTCAAAATATACAGAAAAAATTATTGTCAAAAAATTTCAATTAAGTTATTTTTAATTTACAACGAGCTTCCAACCTGCGTATATTTACAAAAATAAAGCAGATCAAATATATTAGCTAGGTTGATTTTTCGATCTGGCTAAAGATCTCATCAGAACCTGAAGTTTTAGAAAAGCTAGAGCCTCCAGAATATTCAGAGCTTTAACAAAAAACCTATTAATTATCAATTTTGCTCCATCCTTGTATTCTTAGTAATGAAACACGTGGTAAAGGTCTTTTGCTAACAACTTTTGTTCGATTTCAAACTCACTTTCAATTAAATGTTTAATAATATGTATTAACTATTTAATTGAAGGTGATTTTGGTATAAACAAAATTTCCAGTTTTCATAACGATAATAACAACATAGAAAAAACTGCAAAAATTTAAAAAAAAAAACGATTAATGTAAAAAATTGCCTTTTTTTTGCAATTTTTTTCAATCTTAGCAATTTTGTTTTAATTTTAGAGATTTTTCGGAATTTTAACGTTTTTTAAAGTTTGTTATTTTTTTTTTTATTTCTGCAATTTTGAGAATTGTGTTTTTATATTTTGGAAATTTTTTTTTTCAAATTTGGCGGTTTTTTCTTTTAAATTTGAATTCATGATTTAATAGTATCTACTAAAAATTTGGTTTGAAATAAAAATCAATATTCAAATAAATTTTTATTTGATACGAATAAAACTATAATTGAAATAATATCAATTAAATAGTTACAAATTATTTTAATTGTTACAACAATTTCCTCAATAGGACTCAATTCAATTAAACTTTTAACTGAATCAACAAATATTTTAATTGAAACTCAATTTAGTTTTTTCTGTGTAGACATATTTAATTGTTAGTTTGCATTGTCTCAAGCAATTTTTTGATTTTATTTTAAGGCAAAGTCATCGAAATCTCTTATGAAATGTCTTTATTTATGGCTTTTTTGTCGAAAATCAACTCTAACAATGATAGCTATGTTTTCTAATGAAGTTTGAAGATTCGAACCATATAATACATTTCCTATTTGATCCAAGTCAAAAAATAAATATTTTTATATTAAATTTTTCAATAACATTGTTACTTCCTAACGAATTGTAAATTTTTAAATTTGTTAAATCATTTCGGGGGGGCTCTAGGCCCCTCTCAGTGTATTAGCGATTTTTTTAATTTTTATGATTTTTTTTTTCATTTCCAATCAAATAAATCCTATTGCTTTAATTGAAACAACAATTTTCTTAATTAGACCACAAATATTTTAATTGAAACTCGATTTTAGTTTTTTTCTGTGTAATAATAAAACATTCCTTTGGCGCAATTGTGGTGACTTTTATGAAGGCTACCCTGAGGCAGCGTTACCCGTTACAGGGCTAAAAGAATTTCAGCATTCGTTTGTGGCAAGGTGGATTTGAGAGAACGACTAACAAATTACTGTATTAACCATAGTAATTTGTTAGATGTTCTTTCAGATCCACCTTGCCACAAATGAATGCTAAAACTCTTTTAACCCTCTAACGGGTAAGGCTGCCTCAGGGCAGCCTTCATAAAATTTACCACAAATGCGCCAAATGAATGTTTTATTCTTATCGGTCAGTCAAATTACTTACAAGGAGAGTCCGTTCATGGGTTCCCTCCGATTGCAATGAATTTTGAATATATATTAAAGAATCAAAAATTAAGAGACCCATATTTTTTTTTAGCTGCCCAATCTCACATTTATTGATTAAAGAGTGGGGTCAAAAATTACCTCATTTTCAGATTTTTGCGATTTTTTCATATTTTTTTTCAAAGAAACTATATAAAGGGTCCACCATCTAACGTTTTTTTTTTTTCAACTAGAGCTTATTTCGTGAATGGTAACACTTAGCTCATGTCTGATTTGACAGACAATTAGTTTTATCCTTCCGCTGAACGAATATGGTCCGTATGTTCGTTATCTTGTGAAAAAGTGAAAGAAACTGGCATCCTCATCGATAAACCAAAGCGTGAAAAGTCAAAAACAGTGCGTACACCCGAGAATATTGCTGCTGTGGCAGAAAGTGTGCGTGAAGCGCCATCAACATCAATTCACCGTCGTTCTCAACAATTGAACATTTCGGAGACATCATTGAGACGAATTTTGCATAAAGAGATTGGTATGACGCCATACAAAGTCCAATTGGTTCAGGAGTTAAAAAAAAAAAAGTTATTTGGCGGACCCTTTATAAATTTGGTATCAAATGAAAAGTATTTGAAAGCGCATCAGTAGTGCGAAGAAGCATGTCAGTGCATACTCAACTTTTCGTGGTATTCGAAAAAAAACATACAGTATATCTCGGAAACTAAACAGACAAACTGTTTTGTCTAGAGTAGTATGAAACAGGAGGAGTTATGAGTTATGAAACTGTTAAATTTTTACGAAAAACAATGAAGCTTTTATCATATCTATCAAGGTTTTCATAAATAAGATGAAGAGTGTAAGGAAATTCGATGTATTGGAAAGTGAGATTTTTTTCAAGAGGATTTAATTGTTGCACACGGCAATACCGGTTCACGCAAAATAAAAAAACTAAAAAGTCTTGTTTTTGTGCGTAGTGGTTTCAGCTGGTAACATTTTTCTGCTAGAGATATCTACATGATGAAGGCATCGTTTTAAAGCTGAAGGGTTATAGTTTCTATCAAAAATATAAAATTTGACTTAATTCATACACCCGAAAAATAACGTGGTATTGAAAATAAGCATATTTCAGTGTCGGCGCTAATGAATATGAAAGCATAATAATTCTCAGATACAAATTAGACATGTCGGAGAAAAATACAAAATTAAAATTGGCTCAATCTGGCAACTCGTTATGAAAAATCGTTACTTGAAATTTTGAAATTTTGAAAATTACCATACTTCAGGCTACAATTTGGTCATGTTTGTTAGCAGATAAAAACTTGAAAATTACGGAGTACTTACTCCCTACTTTTAACTTTATAACACTTCAAGACCCGTTTAGTTATTTTCACTCCTCTTGGATTTACAGGGTTTTAAAGAAAAGACTTTTTGATTTTTTGTATGTATTTTCATACTTTCCTCAATTGTTATATACAGAAAAATTAAAATAAAAACAAGTAGAATTATGAAGTAGCAAAGAATAATTATGGACTAAAAAATATATTTAACAAATTCAGTAGATTTTTATTTTAAAATTTTTTACAGTGGTGGCAGAAAATAGGCCCATGAAGAGAACATACTTCATGTAAAGTAGAAAATTTCTGTATTTTAGCTTTTCTTTAAACACCTGTGAGTTCAAAAGGAGTGGAAATAACAAAACGGGCCTTGAAGTGTTATAAAGTTAAAGGTATATTTAATTCTAATTGTAAAAAAATTACATAGCTTCACTAAGTAGGCGGCGAATCAATCATTAAGTTTTTGGTATTTTTCAATCGATTCACAACGTGCTGTGCTTAAGCCCGTATGACACTGTATAGTTTTTGTATTGACAATCTAAATTAAAGCAGTACAAATATATTGTTACTCAATTTTTTAACTAGTGTAAAGAGTACGAACACATAGTGCCAAATTGTAGTAAATGTCAAAACAAATACTTTTGTTATCGATAAATCAGCGAAAAATTGGGATATCTGTCAAAAGTGCAAACGAAAATTTTGAACTTTATCTTGACATTTCTCACAGGCAAATAAGTTTGTTGTCAGTTTCTTTTTGGAACTGTCAGATTAAAAAAAAAAAAACTGTTTGTTTACAAATTGTATATATGTTTCATTCGCACATTAATGTTGTTTCTTTCTGCCAATACATCTTGAAACTATACAAAAACTATACAGTGTCATACGGGCTTTAGTGAAACAATAATTATTAACAATGGAATGCTCAATAGGCTTGTTTGTACAAGAACACTGTCATAACTTTATGTATTCGCGTTCATCGGAATCAGTGTTACCATATTGCCAGTTTTAACTGTTTTTTAGAGTTTTTTAGGATGCGTTACAGTTTTCCAGTTTTTCATGAAAAAAAACAGTTTTTGTTTAATTTCAGCCTTTTTTTACAGTTTTTCCAGTTTTTAACAGTTTACCTGCTCGATTTACTTTCTTTTACTTGAATTTATAAATTTAATATAAAAGTTGCACAAAATGTTTCAATAAAAAATAATACTACACATTGAATGCAACTGTGTAGTAAGTTTTAATTCCCTTTTTAGCATTTGTTTGTGTTAAAAATTTGTGGAATCAAACGAAATGAAAATCAAATTTAATCAAAAAATGTATAACTGATATTTTTATGTAATTATGTAAGATCTCAAAATGTGATGAACTATTTTGTTTTTTTATGGTTTTGTAGCTATTTTTTGCTATATGTTAAATAATTAATATAAATATAAATATGTTTTTTTATATTATGTTTTTTTTTTACTTTAAACAAGTACACATAAAAAAAAAACATATTATTCCTATTGTTAATTAAAATGTAGTTTTATAACAGAGCACAACTTGTGATCTGTAACAACATAAATTTGAAAATATTTTTTTTTTGTTAGTATAATTAAAAGTTAGTCTACAAAACAAAAATATTTTTTTTCTGTGTATATAAATATGTTATGTGTTTAATGTTTTTTATGTTGTTTTATGTTTAAATAAAATGCAATTGAATTCAAAATGCACATATTAACGGTTTTTCCTACTTTTTTTTATTGAAAAAAAAAAGTTTTTTCTTAAAAAAAACAGTTTTTTCTTACAGTTTTTTGAAAAAAATACATGGCAACACTGATCGGAATTAATAAGTAAAGATAAATTAAATGAAAATGATAAATTTGTATTAAATAAACGACTACAAATTATATCAATTGTTAATATTTGCACATATCATTATTAAAAATATATAACGTATTATTTTCACGCATTCGGAAAGAAGTATTGCGATCCATTAAAAGTTCATAAAAAAACAATTCGTAAATCGTTGAAAGAAATAACAGTAAATTTTTGTGATGTAAATAAAAATGTAGATCTTATACCCGGCCAAGCAATTTGTTCACGTTGTATCGAAGAATTAAAAAAAAATAAGTCTGAAGTAAATTCTAATGATATAAATGAAGTACTGACGCAGAAGTTTGATGATTTCAATGTTTCCTTTGAACCTAATCATGTTGCTCTGGAATCATTGAACAAGGTATACTCTATTTTGGACAAATCGCCTATTCCTCCCATCCAAAAATTGACTGCATTAAATAGAAAAAGGAAAATTGATGAAAAAGTAAATCAAATATCGAATAAAATTAGAAACAAATTAGAGGCTACTTTTGAAGTAAAAGAACGCATACAAAATAAAAAGACTTTTAATGATGAAAATAGTGATTGAGAATATTAGGATTTAATTGAAGAATTAAAAATAAAATTTAAAACTTCTAATACATTCGCTGAAAAATACGAAATTTTGAGTTTGTTACCAAAAAAGTGGACAATATCTAAAATACAGTCGGAATTTGATTGCAGTGAATATCTTGTACGGAATGCAAAAAAATTGCGAGAAGAAAATGGCGTATTACCAAAAATTAAGTGTAAAGAAAGTGCAAAAAGGATGAGTACGGATACTATTACAATGGTCACAAATTTTTATGAAGACGACGAAATTAGTAGAATAATGCCAGGCCAAAGAGATTGCGTTACTGTTCGGAATAAAAATCTAAAGAGCAGAAACGTCTAGTACTACTTAACCTTAAAAAAATCTACGTAAAGTTCAAAGAAACTTATCCACTTCTAACAGTAGGATTTTCGACTTTCGCTTCATTACGTCAAAAAAATTGTATTTTAGCCGGAGCAGCTGGCACCCATACTGTGCGCGTTTGCTGTATTCACCAAAACATGAAGCTTATGTTAATGGCATGTAATATAAAATTCACTTACAAAGATTTACTTAAGAAAATTGTTTGTGATGATTTGAATGCAGAGTGTGTGTTATCTTCTTGCAATAAATGTCCAGGTACTGATGCTATAAGCTCTTCACTATGGGACGAAAGTGAAATATTATCTGAGATAAGATACAAGCAGTGGATTTCAACAGATCGTTGCAATTTAGTGACTTTAGTTAAAACAACTGGCGAGTTTATAAGTGAATTGAAACAAAATTTAATAGCTTTAAAGTCTCATCATTTTATTGCAAAAAAAAAACAATCTGAATACCTAAAAAATTTAAAAGAAACTTTAAAAAATAATGTAGTGTATAGCATTAGTTAATTTTTCCGAAAACTATACATTTGTAGCACAGGACGAAGTACAATCGTTCCACTGGACAAACGATCAAGCTACTCTACATCCTTTTGTAATTTATTATAAAGAAAATGGATCAATCAAAACCGAAACATTGTGCCTAATTAGTAATTGTTTGAACCACAATACCATATCATTTTATTCATTTCAAAAAACTTTCATCGATTATATAAAAATAAGTATCCCCAATTTAAAAAAATCCATTACTTTAGCGATGGATCGGCAGCTCAATACAAAAATGAAAAAAATTTTATCAACATTTGTCATCACAAAGACGATTTCGGCTTAAAAGCAGAGTGGCACTTTTTTGCCACTTCTCATGGCAAAAGTCTTTGCGACGGAGCAGGAGGTACAATTAAGCGGACTGTAATGAAAGCAAGTCTACAGCGAACTGCGGATCATCATATCCCAACACCTACAGCAATGTTTGATTTTTGTTCCACCCAAATTCCTGGTATAACATTTTTTTTTTGTATCCATTTCTGATGTTGATGCTATCGAAAACTTTTTGTCAAAAAGATTTATTGATGTTTGCACAATTAAAAATACAAGAAACTAACACAGTTTCTCTCCGATTTCTCAAAGTCAGTTAAAAGTACGAAAGTTTTCAGCTTCTAAATGTTTTACTTTTAAATTTTAAAAATTAAAACCAAAAGTTTATTTTTCGATCTTTTATCATACATTATGATGTGAGCAAGATTATTCGAGTTCAAGATCATTTGTTTTTTGTTAAACAAAAAACCGTGCAATATTTATTTATTACTCAAAAAAGTTTTTGCCCGCTTTCTTATAGCAGACTTTATCTACTGACAGGTCCTTACATGTTTCATTTCGCGTCACCGAAAATCATCAGAGAACCAATGTAGAAGGGCTAGAATATTCTACCCAAATGTTGAAGGAAAAAGATCAACGCTTTACCCGTATTATTATATTTACTCGATGAGAAGTAAAAAAACAAAAATGTACAGAAGCTTCTGATAACTTTGAAACTCCGAATATTATAAGAACAAGTACTTTATTAAAATAAAATAAAACTTATTCCACGATTCTTAATTACCCTCATTTAAACTATAACTTTTCGACTTTAAATGATAAAAATATACCATGTGCCTATTTTCTGCCACCACTGTAAAAATTTTTAACATAAAAAATCTACTGAATTTATTAAATATATTCTTTAGTCCATAATTATTCTTGTTACTTCATAATTCTACTTGTTTTTATTTTAATTTCTCTGTATATAACAATTGAGGAAAGTGAAAATAACTAAACGGGTCTTGAAGTGTTATAAAGTTAAAAGTAGGGAGTAAGTACTCTGTAATTTTCAAGTTTGTATCTGCTAACAAACATGACCAAATTTTAGCCTGAAATATGCAAATTTTCAAAATTTTCAAATTTCAAGTAACGATTTTTTCATAACGAGTTGCCAGATTGAGCCAATTTTAATTTTGTATTTTTCTCCGACATGTCTAATTTGTATCGGCGAATTATTATGCTTTTATATTCATTAGCGCCGACACTGCAGTTTATTGAAAAACACAAAAAACCAATGAAATATGCTTATTTTCAATACCACGTTATTTTTTGGGTGTATGAATTAATTCAAATTTTATATTTTTGATAGAAACTATAATCATTCAGCTTTAAACGATGCATTCATAATGTAGATATCTCCAGCTCAAACCACTACGCACAAAAACAAGACTTTTCAGTTTTTTTTATTTTGCGTGAACCGGTAGTGTCGTGTGCAAAAATTAAATCCTCTTGGATTTTGGGTTTTCAGACCCTAAATATCACTTCCAGTTAGTTTGAGTAAAATCTAAGATATGCCAGCCTTGCCTATTTGGTGATTTCATACAGAATAACTCTACATTAAAAATGAATTTCTTTATTAAAAATTTATTAATTATTTTTACACGCCAGGCGTATTATTAAATTTTTTGTTAATTTTTAACATTTACAAAACAAAAAGTTTATGGCAATCATTCAAAATTATATTAATTTTTTTAAGAAAAATAAACCAACAAATTATAAATGACGTTATTAGAAAAGGCCTGATGGTTGATTGGTAAAATCAAAATCAAAATAACAAATACAAAATAAAGTCTGGCAAATAGTATGAAATTCATTATAATTAATTGATTTTAAAATCGGAATAAAGAAACAAAAAAAAACAAAAAAAAAAGTATTTGGAATAGAAAATTTCAGAGAAAAAACAAACAATTTTGAATCTAGTCGTAGTAAAATTTATAAAAATCCCAAAAAACATATGACGAATTTTAAATATTTTCGACACTTTGAGAAAAATATTTCAAATTTTTTTTTGTATGATATGAATAACTTATACACCAAATAGACGTAAGCGCCAAAATCATAAGCTTTTTTAATTTTTTTACATAAGGGGGTCTAATCGGACCACATTTTGGTTTTTTTTGCGTTATTTCTTGTTTGGTTCAAAGAGAATACGGGGAACTTCAAAAATGTACGCCACTTTGCTTGAGATAAATATATTAAAAAAAAAAAAAAAATTTTATCACATGAATAAACTTTTGTGTGTATGTTAGCCGATGTTCAAGCATGCTAAATCCATCTGCGTTAATCATTTGTGTAAAACGGCTTAAAAATTATGTCGGTTTAAATTGGAAGCAAATTAAAAATATTAAAATTACAATTTTTGCTTAGATAAAATAAAAGCTAAATCAATTTATGCATCTCATTGTATTTATCACATTTTAGAGTATATACCAAACCACAAAAAAATATAAAAATACACTTAAAAATGTTTTTGTTATACATTAGAACTTAAAAAGAAAACCGCTAATATTTTAAAAAACACGAATCTTTTGCCGGTTTAATGATATTTAGTTGGGTTTACTTATAAGCATGAAATCATATTAAATACATTTAAATTCGCAAAATTAAAAATTTTATATGATGATACTTTTTATGGTTAGAATTTTTTGATGCCTTTTCGATTTTAGTATTAAGCTTATTAAATTTTTTTATTTCATTTACATTTCATCAGAATTGATACAGCGCTTTAGTTGTCACAAAGTGAAATGTGTTTGGAAAAAACTGCCTCTGTAGCTGATATGAATGAAAAATATTTAACTTTTTTGCACTTTATCTATTTAGTCCGTCGCACAGTGGCTGAAAATTTGATTTCACTGGCCAAAAGTCCAATTTTCTTTTGTCACCGATTTTTAAAACTTTAACGTCATTTTGTAGCTAGTATGTCCAAATTAAGGTAGCCAAAAAATTAAGTCAAACTATTGCTAATTGTGGGCATGGCATGCTGTCAAACTTAACTGTTTTTTTAATTTCAGAAAAGGTGATTTTGTTTTTTTTTTAACAAAAATAAATGGTTACTACTAGCAAGTTATCATCGATAATGACCTGCGGTCTTTTTTATAAGGTTGGTAGGATTGTAGTCTTTAGTTGTTGTAAGCACTACCGTTTATTATTATTGTGTTCTGAAATATTTATTAAACTACTATATTTTTGTCAAATTTCAATTTCAGTGGAATAGAACTTCTAATGGAAACAAGTTGGCAAGAAACGTATACCACCCGGAGAAAGGTGAAAGTGTCCTCTTTAACCCTATATATGGGTAATTTTCAAAATCCTTTCATTTTATGAAAAAAAAAAAATCAAATTTTTTTTGATGGCACATTAATGACACTTTGTGCACTTGAAGCAGTAGGCATAATAAACTTAAAACCGCTCGCGTGCATCAATTTGGACAAGGGCCGCGAAAGTTATAGCGGTTTTAAAGATGCAAATTAAAAAAAATTTTCAAAATTACAATTGCTTGTAAATTTCAAAAGTTGTTGGCGGTATGTATTGAAATCATTACCATCTTTAAAACTGCGTTTAAATTTTTGATTTATCTCTTCAGCGTAAAGAGATATAGGGATCCAAAGTTTTTTTTGATGCCTAAATTACACTATTTTTAAAAATAACATAGTAAATTATAATTGAAAAAATTTCAAAAATATGCGTCACATTTTGCCAACAATGCTAAAGTTTTCGCAGTTTTTTTAAGGTAATATCTTAATTGGTTTAGAAAATATAGGGGTTGAATATAATATTTTTTATAATTTTTATAAACAATTTTAGTATGAAAGAGATAAAATTATTTTTTTTTTGTGACAGCACATCAATGATGTTTTGTACAATTGAAATACTAAACATAAGAATTTTAAATCCGTTAGCGTGGATCAATTTGAGCAAGGGCCGCGAAAGTTATAGCGGTTTTTAAAATTTTTTGGGGTCATTTTTAAACGAGAATTTTAATTATTTTCAAGAATGTGGTATGCTGGAATGGAACAAGCTGGAAAAAAAAATAAAGTATACCTTTAAATTTTTTTTTTTATATTTATTTTTTAAATTTATTTTGGATTAAAATTTATAAAAAAAAATTTATAAAGATTTTAGTATAAACTAGCATAAATTAAATTATTATATTATTAAAGTTTTAAGCGACTATAACAATACATAATTACAAAAAAACGAGTAGGTATTTATTTATTTTTGTTTGTTTTCTTTTCTTTTCCAACAACTGAATATTTGTTTGGAGTTAAGCCATAATGAATACAAGGTGGATTTTAGTGCACTGTGGACAACTTAAGTAATTAAGATACAGCGATCCTTTCTCTTTGTTTGTCCAAATAATCTGGTGGACTTTCTTTGTATTTGGAGCTTGTTGAGAATTTTTATAAGCAGCTTATCGATGTTTTGCATGTCGTTTTCATTAATTACAGACATATTTATTTTTGAGCTATTAGCAGAAATAATATTAACCATATCTTGAGCAGATGTTACGTCTTTTCCAAAAGACACTGCTCTATCACAAAGACCCTTCACGGAACCACCAACGCCATCAGCAACACTTTACCATGGCCAGATGTTGTGAAATTCCACGAAGCAAAATTTAACTTAAGAAGCTGACAATGATATTCAAAAAGGAAGAAATTGTTTTTGTTTTTGTATTGAGTCGATGGGCCATCACTTTGAAAATGAAGAGTCTTTAAATGTGGAACATGTCTTTTAAGAAGTTTTTAAAATAGGACCCAAATGGGCCCATATAGCAGCAGCGTCATGACGCAAACATTCTGACGCTGTGCAAAATGAAATACATTTTATTGTGTTCGATATTTTGTCTTTATAAAAAAAAGCTCCCGTATGAAGAGAAACTTGTTTTTTGGAAGCTCCAAAATGAGCACTTTGAATTTCAGTTGCGCATTTGCAATAGTAGTTTTCTGAAAAATCTATAACTAATAATGCTTCATTGCAATCCAAATTAATTTTAATGTTATCAATAGACTTATATTGATGGCCAGTATCATATACGTGTTTTAAATAAACTGCAGTTCTCGAGTTCAACTCCTCAACCAATTCTTTTACGTTACATTCGATTATATGCTTAGATGTAATTTTACGTGGTAGTTTACATTTTTGCTCCAATTCTATCTACCGTTTTTTGGCTCCATTGATAATAAAAGGTTGACATAGAATAATTATCTGGCAAAGGTATACGTTTATCCTTACAAATCTGACAATCACCGTACATACAATCTTTTGAGCTTGAATTACAAGTTACGGAATTTGTAAGGCAGTTGTGCTAGCTGAACTAAAAATCTTTAATCTAGATAGTTTCTGTATCATGAAATTAAAATTAGCGTGTTGTTTGCATAAGCAAGTGTCGCGTGCTGTCATTTTTTTAGAAATAATATAAAATGGTTTAAATCTGAAAAATGTTGTTAATGAAATTTTCGACCTAGTTTCACTACGAAACTTTTTGTATAAATTTGTAACTGTATCTTGCAAATACCTCTTACGCATGGTCTTTCCAAATTTTTAATAAAGTCACGTTTTCCCGGGGCAAGTGAAGAATTTTCATCCTTTTCCAGAAACTCTTTTATTACATTTTTAATTGTTTTGGTTTGTTTGATCTACTTACTTTTAGATTAGTACTGTTTAAGTGCTTCTTTTGCAAATATGGACTGACTAAATTTGATACACGTTGTGAGAGTTTATGCTTTTTTATGATTCTTCCAGACACAACTTTAGAAAATATAGCTTTTTCTTTCTGCTGGCCAACTTTCTTAAGATTTTCCGTTAATTGACTTTCCAATACTTCGCAAAACATAAGCCGTTTGCGGACTGCCTCATGGCCTTGTCGCATTGTGTTTTTTACTTTTTTTTCTGGAGTTGTTTCCTCTGCTTTTATCGCTCTGTAATATTTTGCTTCCAAAACCGAACTTCCTTTTTCTTTTCTTCCATGGCCACTTCAAGGTTTTTAACTTTTCTACGTAAAGCTTGTTCTCTTTTCGAGCGGATTTAAGTTGTTTTTCCATTGACATAAACGAATTCAAATCCTTTTCCTTACAGTCATCACTAATATTTAATATACAAGTATTACATTCTAAAGTTTGTTGATCATCCTCTTCGTTATTGGAGTCATCAAAATCGATAGTGTTACTTATTTCTGGCTGTTCCTTTTCATTTTCAATGTTATTTCTGACATCAGTACCGCTGTGCTCATCCAAAAGGCTTTCATGAAGTTGGCTTTCTTCGCATTCAAAATCACTAGCTCCTAATACTTTTTGATTAAAAGTTCCTCAACATTTTCATTTGTAACATCTACAAATTGATGTTTTTGTTGCAGTCTTTTCAATTTTGTTGGTTTTATCCCGAACTATCACTTTGTCTGACTTAACACGTTACTTTACGTAAATTTCGTTTAATTTCATTTTTTTCTTTTGACGTTCGGATGCAATTTTTCGCTTTTCCCGCAGTTTTATAGCTTTATTAGATACCATATTCCTGATTAAAAGTTGAAACGTTTATAAACTTTTTAAAATTATTAGTGAACTGTCAAAAATGATTTCTTTTAAACAAAGAACAAGGGTTACATGTCATAATGTTTTCTATGCACAGGTGATTAAAATTTGAGTCTATTTACCATAATTAATTACCAAAAGTTATAGCAGTTTAAAATTTTTTATGAGTAATTTTTTAAACTAGAATTAGAATCATTTCCACGAAGTGGTATCGTTTTATGACTTAATTCGCTAAAAACCAAATGCAAAACTTCGTTTTAATCTTTAAGTGGATTTATTAACTGGTCAACTTAGTGTTCCATGTCCTTTTGAAATATTATTTTTTTTTTTAAGAAAATCGCGATTTTCGCGAAATCTATAGCAGATAAACAATTTTTTGATGGCATAACCTAAAATAAGCACGACCAATTGATAGAATGTGACATAAAGAACACTTATTTGTTTTACTAATTATTTATTCTATTAAGTGATGCTGAATAAGATCAATAAAATATTGAAAGATCCATATACGCCTTATTCCTCAAAAATTTTTTGCGGCCTCTTGGTTGTTGGTAACACTATTAAAGCTATTAAGATTTCTCTATTTACTTCAGCATTGTCATCAACGGTTTGAGTGTGCCCAGGCAAAAACTCTTAAATTAAGATTATCGCGTAATTCACTTACGATGACATTTGATCAAAATTTTTGCACACTAAATTGTTTAATAGTTATCGACACAAATATTTATGGATAAAAACGGTAACGTTAATGCTTTATTCCGCTAAAAACAAATTAATTAAAAAATCAGTTTTTGCACAATTTATGGAAAAATGCGAAAAACACAAAACTGCAACATTTCAGAGCGGGCCTTTTGCACATATGTGTAAATGGTATAATATTACGATCACACCATATTCGGACCATCTGACACTAAAACTATGAATGTGCCTCGCGAAAATAACAGTTTTTTAAAAAAATCACGTTTTTTTTTTCATGTTTGTGGAACCCTAACTCTGGTTGTGTTAATGGCACATTATCGCGACATGCACCAAACTTTAGTTGTCTTTTATAAACACTTTCTTAACATACGATACGTAAAGGGCCGCGCATTTGCTGGCCAATCATTTCAAAAAAAGTAAATATCGAAAAAATTTGGTTTCAAAAATATTACCACCATATAAACTTTTTACATATTGGTGGCACACCTTCCTTACATATAGTGTAAATTACTTCAAGTGTAGTGAGTTTATATTCCATGATTTAGACTTCTACGTCATAAGCTGCAAATAATATACCCTTTAGACTGACAAATTTTGACGCTGACTCAAACGATTTTTAAGAAATTTTAACTTTGAGCGTACATAACTACGAGCCTGTTGCCTCAAATGTTCTGAAAATTTGCCAAAAGAATGTTTTTTTAATCGTTAACAAAAACCCGTAAACCGCTATGCTCTAAGTTAAAAAATACAAAAGTTATTGCAAAATTAAGTCAGTTTCATCAATATGAAAAAATTTTGAAAATTACCCATATACTTTTGCACCCGCCACGACCCGCCGGTAGAACACTTTTTTTCATTTTAATGAAATATCTCAAAAAAAAATTCAAATGACGCACAGTGGCTGAAAATCCTTTTTCATTGTCCAAAATTCTCTAACTTTTGAACCGATCAAAATATTTTAGTAATCTTTTTTTTAAAGGACATGTAATTAGTTGAACTTGGCTCAGTTTTAATTTTATTAACATTGATTGATCACTTCTTAAGGAATTCAAGGCAGTTATTCTGAATTTTTTTTTAATTTTGATATGAAAATATGGGGTTTTATTTACTGAAACCTTCTTATTTATTAAAACATTTCATATGTGGATAAAAAACCCTTTTAAAAATAAAAACTGCAATAGATTTTAAAATATTTGTCCCAATGGGAGGTTTATGTTTATTAATATTTTTACTAATTCTATGTTTTTCGTACTTAAATAACAATGAAAGGCAATTATAATTGTTATTCATTTGATTCAAATATTGATTGCAAATATTCCATATTCTGTCAATGTTAATGAAATTAAAACTGAGCCAAGTTCAACTAATTACCTGTCCTTTAAAAAAAATTACTAAAATATTTTGATCCGTTTAAAAGTTACAGAATTTTGGCCAATGAAAAATGATTTTCAGCCACTGTGCGTCGTACGTATTCAACCTAACTATATTCTCAAGCCAGGTGTTTTTTATAAACATTTGCAAAACAAAATAATTAAATTTAGAAATGTTCAGGTTAAGAAGAAGAATAAACGTTTTTCTCTAAAAATTATAAACACTATTAATTTTTAAAAACAGACTAGACTAGTTTCTGCCTTTTTATGGACAGGCGTCATCTTTACAAATGAACGTAAAAGCCATTAAAAATTGAAATACAGATGGAGGAGATTAGTAAAAAAAACAAAAATCTAAAAATATAATATTTGTGTTGTTAGTGTTGTCACTTCTGAGTATAATATACAATAACAGGAAAAGCTAATAGGAATGAAAACTGCAATTTAGCTGAATTACATTCGAGGCCATACTGGGTGTGATAGATAAACGGTCATGACTTGGTATTGTTACGTTTGTAATGTAAGAAGAGCGCAGGTTTGATTCTTACAGCCGCAGGTTGTTGAAAAATGTATCATATAGAGACAATCTGACAATTATAAATACATAAATAATAATACAATTTAAAATTGGAAATCAACCGATGACGCCTGGCCATAAAAATGCAGAAACTAGTCTAGTCTGATTTAAAAATTAAAAGTGTTTATAATTTTTAGAGAAAAAAGTTTATTCTTCTTCTTAACCTCAACATTTCTAAATTAAAATTTGTCAAATGCATATAAATTAAAAAATTAATTGCGACTGTCTATATGACGTTAAAATAACACTGTACTAAAATAATTAAATTTCGCTAAATTTTTAAAATTTTTAAAAATTTCATTAAATTTTTACGTTTAAAATTTTTAAAATGCCTATTTTGGAGGTGCTGTGCATAAAGTAACTCAGTTCACGCAATACGCTAGCTAAGTTCAAATGTAATTGTGAATGTCAGACGCAAAAACATACAGAGAGAAAACAGTCTCAGTTGTGGCCACCGAATTTGTTGCCAATCGAATGCTGGCGGTTACACGACTATCGTAATGTTTATTAACGTCATGATGCTTGTTAGGAAAATACCCTAACCACCTGCTTGATTACTAAGAAGACAAGAATTAAGCAAAATTGATGATTAATAGGGTTTTTTTGTTAAAGTTCTGCCTATTATGGAAGCTCTAACTTTTCTAAAACTTCGGGTTCTGATGAGATCTTTAGCCAGATCGAAATACTAGTGTCAACCTAGCTAATATGTTTGTTTGGCTTTATTTTGAAAATATACGGAGGTAGAAAGCTCGTTATAAATTAAAATAAGTTAAATTATATTTTTAGTCGTGAAAGTTAATATTCAGTTGCCTAACCCAATATAATATTCCAAATAAATATTATTACGTTCCACAAAACTTTATTAAAATTAAAAAAAACTTTTTTAATTTTTCTGGTATTGAACCGGGGCTTTCAGATAAATAGTATTCTGTCCTACTAATGCCGCCACAATCAATTCAATTTCTTGTATTTTCACAAAATAAATGGTTGCTTCTACCGTACACAATTACTAACCGAATTTTATTTGAAAAGTGATTTAAAATACCAATAATTGGATAAATGGAATGTTTTTTTAGTTCATTTTCCTTCTTTTGAATTTCCAGTCCAATATTTTTGCAGTATTATTACAGTATTATTACCGTATTTGTATTTATCGATTATTGGTAGTTCCAAATATTTTATTTGTCCTATCAAATATATCTTAATTCCAAACAATCATTTTTCTGGGTGTTCATTTTAAAAAAATTTACGCTAATTCCTTATAAGTTTGTGATGTTTGTATTCCGTTAGTGGTGCGATGACATTACTTGGTATACGCTAAGCTATATAAAATTACAGCATTTTTCATATACTGTTCTCAAAACTCAATGAAATTAAACACCGCAACATCCCTATGGAAAACACTGCGAAAGTTTTAAAATTTGATAATTTTGGTTTCACTTGTAAACCACCATATAGCTTTTCACCAATCAGCGATATGAAAATTACTTTTTCAGTGAATGTATCTCCCAAGTCTAGTGAGTAAATTTTGTATTGGTTTGGATCTGAAAGTTAAAAAACATGAGCAAAGAAATAAAATGAATAAATAAAACTCTTGTAAGTTTCAAGTTAGTTTTTTTTTATTTCGACTTTTAAATGAAAATCATTTCATTCACTGAAAACATTTCAACGTAAAACTTTGCACGCCATAGCTTTTAAGTATAGTCAACCTAGCCATGTCCATCGTTCTCAATTCAAAAAACCTTGAGAAATAAGAGGCATCCAATTTCGTGTCGAAAACTTTTGAAGTAGGTCATATATAGATATTTGAGATCAATAAAAGCCTTTTGAATTGCAAATCCAACGATACATGCTCGAGCGTATCCAAGACTTTGAGTTATTCATTAAAGAAAAAAAAAAGACGTAAGCGACACTGTGCTGTAACGAAATATGTAAACAAACTGTAGTTTGTCCTATAGAAATTGGCGGTAACGTCTTTTTTGTTTTTAAAATTTTGAGGAATGATCCAAATGATCAAAAAAATAAAATTTTCATAAAAAACTGAAAAGCAAAATCGTGGGGCTTACGTTTCCGCGTTAAACATTTATCTTTAACGGAGCAAACATTATGACGGGTTTAAGTTTAAATCAAATTAAATATTAAAATTGCAGTTTTTGCTTGTAGTTAAGATCGAAAAGGTAACTAATAACTTTAATATCTGATTTGAACTATAACAACAACAAAAATTAGCTCAACTGAATTTTAAACTAACTTTTTTATGAGTGTGTAGCTTTTAAGTATAGTCAACCTAACACCCTGTCCATCGTTCCTCTCCATCGTTTCCTTTCAGCATGTATCGAAAATTATTGAAGTAGCTCATATACAATTTTTGTTTTTATATCGAAAAAATAACAAACACAAAATAAATTATTAAATGCGAAAATCTACACTAAAAATGATAGAAGAAAATTACCCAACAGCAGGCAGATACAAACAAAATCCATGGTCATTTTTATTATAAGTTCAATTCAGGGCCGTAGCCAGGAATT
>CM037853.1:132767650-132905196 GCA_021234595.1 Delia radicum
AATGTTTCACTTTTTTTTGGAATTCGGCTGCCGTGTTGAAGTGTTTACAAATCCTTATAAATCCGCCGAGCAACTGCCGTCTTCGTATGTTTCGTGTGATAAGATTCGGACATAGACTGACACGGAATATCAATTTCTGTTTTTTGCATTTGAATATTTACTAAACATTAAATTAAATAAACTTTCTTAATAATATATGTTTTACTTTTAATTTCTTTCTATTTAAGTTTTACAGTATAATCTACTGAAAATGCCAGTTCAAACAACCGTAATTTACAGTTAAGAAGGCGACAACGGTAATAATTGTTAAAATAACTAAAAATGTTGTTGTTAATAACTGTTGAAAAATAGCTAACATATGTAGTAAAAAACTACTGTTAAAATTTTGGTAAAAAAAAAAGCTACTGTAATTAACATATTAAAACAATTTTAAATAATTCACAAAAATCAGACATGGGCGGCGTCAATTACATTTCACAATCATTGACATGTGAAATTTTCCAATATCATTAATAATTTCGGACCTATGCTCACAATTGTGAGCTTAAACGCTTTCTTATGAAACTTGTAAAATTTGAAATACCAAACATGGGGATTAGTAACAACATCTGGGAATTAAATTACAGGGCAATTACTCAATTACACCCAATTACATGTAATTAGACGTAAAAAAGTAATTGGTCTGTAATTAAATAAACAAATATTGGTATTACGTTCCATGTCTGGTATTGGCAAATAGAAAACTTTCCAAGGAAGCGTTTAAGCCAACAAGTGTGAGCGTATGTCTTAAATTATTAAATATATGACAAATTTCATCAGTGAATGATTGTGAAATGTAATTCACGCCGCCCATGACTGACAAAAATTAACTGTTTACTGCAAAATCATTGTTTATGTAGTTGTTTCTTAAAATACTAAAATAGTTGCTACTAACATCTGTTACAAAATACTGTAATTTTCTTCAGTTGGTTTTTTAAATAATGGTTTGGGCCTATTGGGCCAGATCGCCTGGGCAGCGACAGGCGAGGCTGTTTATATCTCCCTCTGGGGAGAGATCGCGGAAACTCTTGTCTATGACGAGGGCGAACTAAGGACAGTAACGGGTTACCTCACAGGACACTGTGGCCTTAGGTATCAATTGTACAAGATGGGACGATCCTCTACGGATACGTGCAGGTTTTGTGAATTGGAACCCGAGACCTCTGAGTATGTTCTCTGCAAATGTCCGAGGCTCTCCGACAGGAGGGTGCGTTATTTTGGTGGTCGAATAGTGACGCCATCGGACGTTTGGAACTGTTCACCTGGTAGGATAATTGGATTCGTAGGGAGCCTGAACCTATAGGGTGTATTCGCTGGCAGCACAAAATACCAACTTCTGGTCGCGGTGCATAGTGCCACTATAATCTAATCTAAATAATTGTTTTTTTCTATTATTGCTTTGTATTATTTCATGGAAAACAACTGTAAGTTTCTAGCTGATTTTAGTATGTTAATTTGATACTTTCAATTAACTAAAATATAACTAAAATATTTGTAGATTCAGCAGATTTATATTTGCTATTCCTATCTTACTACTTAATATTAAGCAATAAAAATCGCCAAATTTTGCCAGTTTGAAATATCGCGGTTTCTTTATTTCCGCAATATTTCGAAAACTGGAAATGAGAAAAAACAAGTACATGCATTAAATATGTTAGAGGTGTAAACAGAACTTTTAGGTGAAAAACTTTTTTGAATGTAAAAAATAAATTGTGTGGTGAAAAACATTTTTGAGATGAAAAATTAGTATTGAGGTGAAAAAAAATTGTTTGTGGTAAAAAAAAAAAAATGAGGTGAAATAAAAATTTAAGGTGAATTTTAATTATTATTCACATGTCAAATTTTCAATTTCCTTCCAATACCGATAGGATACCTTGACACAAACAACGGCATGATTATACTCAGGTTAAAGATCATTTTGTGTAGATTTATATTTTAAAAAAAATTCCTGGTTATATTCAAAAAATTAACCAAAATATACGAAAAATGGAGTTAAATGATGTAAATATAAAAACTGCGATATTTCAAAAACTGCAAATGAGAAAAAACAAGTACATGAATTAAATTTGGTTTTACAAAATTTTTTCTTTATACCCTCCACAATGAATTTTTACAAATCAAACAACAAAAAAAAATTATTTTTAAAAAAATATGTTAGAGGTGAAAACAGTATTTTGAGGTGAAAAACTTTTTTTGATGTAAAAAATAAATTGCGGCGAAAAATAATGTTTGAGGTAACAAATTATTTTTTTGTGGTGAAAAAATGTTTGAGGTGAATTTTGAATATTATTCACCTCTTTGCATCTGGTGGAAAAATATTACGTTATATTTCATACAGCAGATACTACAATGAATTGTACTAATAAATAGTGCATTATACACCAATGTGTATGGAAAATTTAGAGGTACCTTCACATTTGAACCGCTGAACCGATTATGTTTGCATTTTCAATAACAAAATTTTCGGAAAAATGTACATCAATCTGTTTTCGCGCAATGGTCGTCATTTCAAAAGACAGACATTGCTAGATCGTCTTAAAATTCAATAGGGATCAAGAATATATATACTTTGTGGGGTCTTAGACCTATATTTCGATGCGTTACAAACAGAATGACAATCTTTGACAAATTGTGACAGATATGAATTCAGCGTACTTAAATTTGTTAAAAAATATGTATTTCAAGGAGACGTTCCGCAAAAAAGTAAAATTTTTCGAGCAGTGTTATGGGACGCTTACTCCTGACCACCTAGTGGTGTAGTTTCGTGAGCAAAAATTAATTATTAATAACAATAAGTTCGAAGAAAAAACTTTTTTAAAACATTTTTGCTAGTTGGTAGCGTGCTGGCTTATCAGTGCGGGGGTCGTGGGTTCGATGCCCACCAGAGGCACTGGTCTGTTTTCGATACAACGCGCCGAAGACCATAGTAGCTAGTGCTCGGTTAGGGTAATAGTATATAATTGGTAATTATATGATTATTAATTAATAATAAAAATAAAAAATATTAGATAAAAAATAATTTTTCCAAAACAATTATTGTTTGAGTAACGACCCCCGTTCAACCCAACACTATAAATATTTTAATGATAAGAACATCTAAAAATGGTTAGAAGACAAGATATTAATTATAATGTATTTCGAGAAATCACTCTCGGTACACCGTTTGTCTAACTCTGAAATTGTTCACTTTTGTAAAAAATTAGCTTATGGTGACACTTTGTGTGTTAAAAATGTAAATTTCTATGTGCAATAACTGCAATCATAATGTTAGTAGGCTTATTTAATGACCACTTTTGCTTAAGAGGTAAAATTGTTAAAAAGCATAAAGCCATAAATCTACTAGACAACGAAAAACGGATATAGGTAGAGAGCATCTTAGTTGTCTAGAGTCTAGATACCAAAATGAAAATTTCTTTGCGAAATAAAAGAAAATTTTTTCATCGTGCGTACAAATATAAAAATTACAGGTTAAAGATCATTGGGCGCGTCATGTATGTTGTCTTTAACTAAAACAACAGGTAACAAAACATTTGATATATTTAAAAAAAAAACTTTGTTGTGTACACCCAGTCATTAGGGTGTAAATTATTTGTCAATTTTGTAATGCAGAGTATGTTTTTGTTTGTAGAGGAACTCGACTGTTTTAAAATTGGTACCGCCGGAAAGTTTTTCAAGTCTGTTAAACTGGTTCTAATACAGTTGCTCTAATTTTTTCTGTTAGCATATCTAATCATAAGTACATAGAGATCTCGGTGGGGAAATCTGTAGAATCAGCCCTACATACGGTCGCTCATGATATTGAAAGATCTCTTTCTTATGGGGACAACACCTTTGGTGCTTTCTTAGATATTGAAGGTGCTTTTACCAATGTGAAATCAAGTGCAATTAGTCAAGCACTGATTCGGATAGAAATTTATGACCTGATCATAAATTGGGTAATAGAAATGTTGACAAAAAGACATACATATATCGTCCGAGATGGGAAACACTTTGGTGCAAGCTTTTGTGAACAGGGGCACTCCCCAGTGAGGTGTTATATCGCCTTTGCTGATGGTTCTAGTTGTAAACGAGAATCTTCTCAGGCTAAATGAAATGGGTATCACCGTTTTAAAGGGTGTTTTTTATACAGGTATAGAACTTTAAGTTGGCAACACTTGTTTAACTAGCGGCCATTTTGTCAGCTGCCAATGTGATTTATGTTTTAACATGAATATCTTAACAACACCACCAAATTTATTTAGAAAATCATGGTTCTGTTCGAAATACGTATCGAGCAATACGTACATTTTAGGTCGTCCATCAGAGCAATTAATTCGATTAACTATGGAACGTTTTCGCACCACGTTCACTCTAAATGACAATATGCATCCAAAGAGACGTGGTACAGTGCTTACAGAAGAAGTCATTGCTGCTGTAGAACGTAGAGTAGAGGAAGGCCCCAATCAGTCTATCCGCCATCGTGCACAGGAATTGGATATGTGTCCATCCACTTTATGGAAGATTTTGCGGAAAGATCTTGGTTTGCGTGCTTACAAAATCCAACTCGTGCAACAATTAAAGCCATACGATCACCTAGCAAGGCGTAGATTCGGTCAATGGGCCCAAAACAAGATTGCCGTTGATCCCGACGGCATAGTTTCACGCTTCGGACCCGTGAATCGGCCTCCAAGATCGTGGGATTTAACGCCGCTGGACTATTTTTTGTGGAGATATGTGAAGTCGCTAGTCAACGACGATATGCCCGAAAGGATTGACACCTTGGAGGACAACATTCGCTGCGTTATTGCGGACACAAATGTTTGAAAAAGTTGTCGAAAATTGCACCTCCAGATTAGACAACGTCCGAGCCAGCCGTACCGGTCATATGCTAGAAGTCATATTTAAATTATAATGCCAGAAGATTATCTTTCGAATAAAGTAAATTTCATGTCAATTTAAAAAATTCATCTTTGTTTTATTCTATTTCAAATTCCTATACCTTTATAAAAAAACACCCTTTATCTTATGCTGACGAGCTTGTTGTTATGGGTTTGGTTAACTTCCTTAATACCACTTCAGAGATCTTATCGAAATCCTTAAGAATGTTGTCGTCATGGGACACTGAATGAAGACTTAACGTTAATCCGCCAGTAGGCTACATAAACCTTTAGCTTTCCGAAATTGAATCGCACAGCTCTCGCCTATCCAAATTAAAAAAAATGCTATTCATACTGGCAAACTGACTAGTTTAAATATAACAGCTTTATTAAACTTAAGAGGATCAATGGGAAAAACTTCAACTGCTGCTCCTTGGCATTACGGCACTTGATCTTCATGTCCGGCATACAGCGATAATAAGAGTGATCAAGTAACATCAGATAGACTGCCTAAGAAACAGGCGTGTGCGTGATATGAACCTTGTGGTTGTTTCGGTGAATGATCTTGTAACGGAATACATTATTCAGTACAAATTAATAGCAAGGAAGCCAAAAGTTGCATTACCTTCGATGGAGGACTGAGAGTTAGTTTTTCTCAGCTGTATGTATACACGGACGGCTCAGAAACGTCGGCGCGCATGGTAACTGTATTCCACTGCATGAAACTAGATATTGAGCAATCTTATAGACTTTTGGGTGACTGCAGTATTTTTGGGGCTGAAATATTTGCGATAGCCGAGGCTGCAAACCAGATATCGATGATGACAATATTCAGATGCGATTACACTTTTTTCATCGATAGCACCGTTCCACAGTTATTTTCACACCAGACTTTAAAGTTTCAATTTTTATAAAGAATATTAAAATACTTGCACTGATGATATGACTTAAATATTGGTAGCAAATGAAAGGTGAGGACCCATGCTTTAAAAAAATATATTAATTATAAATGCTGATAGTACAACCATATTCAAATATGATTTCTGAATATTTTGGGTGTTGCAACTAAAATGCAATTGTGTTAGCCAAATTTTGTTGTGACAACCAATATTCAATTGTATCAACCGATTTCAGTCGTAGTAACTGAATTGAAAATTGAAATTTATAAAATGTCATTAAAAAATGTAATTCTTCATATCTTTCGCCATATGTCTGTCCAAAATAAAATGTTTCTAAAGGCTTTATATACTGGAGAGAAAAATATACCTAAAGATCATCAAATTAACTTTTCTTGCTTAGATTTATCAAAAATTAAAAGCTTTCTTATAGAAACAAAACTCGAATATTTTCTATAGGGAGTTTTGACCTAACACTACAAAAATTAAATTTTTTATGTAATTAGCCCACCAACAGTTCTTAATTTAGATAAAAATTTAATATTTATACCGAAAATAGTTCAAAAATTCAAAGTTAAAAAAATATATTAATTACTAATAAAAAACTGTGCTTTTGTTACAATTTTTTTAGCAAGAATTTTTTTATTTTTTAATCAACTAAATGTTGGCAAAACTTATGCTGAATTTACTTTTCCTAAAAAACCAGCTAGCTAATTTTTATTTACTTTTGCTGACATTAGTAATTTTTTATGCAAGCACCATCCTGACTAAAATTTTGCTTACTCAGTAAAAAATTTTGCTGATTTTACTGATTTTTTTTTTCTTTTTTGAGTGCATAGCTTTTTTGGCTCTGCAGGAAAAGGGACACTCAGCGTCTTTGGCCGCCACGCGCATGTGGAAAGAGTTGAAATTTTAAAAAAATAACGAAATTTTTTATTGATGCCAAAGAATTTTAAAAACTGATGCTATCCCAAAAACAAAGAAACTTTATACTTTTCTGACGACCTCTAATAAATAAATTAACAAAAAACAGCGCAATGTTATTTATTAATAAAAAAATGTCTTCATCTGCAAATGCAATGAAAATTTTATCTACTGACAGGTCCTTACATGTTACATTTCGCGAAAAAATCTTCAGATGACCATGTGCTTTTAATGGCGTTTTCTGCTATTTTTACAGATTTATTTTTACGAGTGTACTAAATAAGTCTTACCCTAACATTAATATATTAAGCAGCCACCAATATGTCTAATGTCTGATACTGTTGCAAAAAGAGTCTACCAAAATAACAAAAATAATTGCAAAAAATTTCTTATGCGAATAATGATAATATAATTTGATTTGGGTTGCATAAATACGGTCATAAATTTTCAAGAGGTGTCTCCGTAAGGCAGGCAGGCAGTCAGGCCACAGACAGTTAAGTATGTTAATAACAGACATAACTACACAACATGCCAAATATGGCTAGACAAATTGGCGACTCTGTTAACACAGAAAACAATATTCAAAAAACCAAAGAAAACATTTTTAAATAGGAAGTTAATTAGTCAGTTAAAAATTAAGGAGTGATGTTTGAATTAAATCCTGATAAAATTTCATTCAAACCCCTAAATGAGTCATAATTGTAAAACATAAAAAACTCATTTAATAATATGAATAGAAATATCCTGTTTGACCATTTACAGCCATTAGGAAGGATACTAAAAAAAAACATTTTAGTGTTTTTTTTTACTCTTAAGGATATTTTTATGTTTAAATTCACATAATCATGCTAATGGTTTGTCTGGAAAATTATTTTAAAGGAAATTAAATATTTACTTAACATTTTTATCAGACCGTCTAGTTATAACTTAATTAATAGGAAGAATATATAGATCAGGATCTTATTACTTTATCATTTCCTGTTAATAAAAACAGGGAATTTTGGGGATGATTCATAGTTTTAGAAAAGGATGACTTACTTAACATAGACAATTTAATGTTGAGTAGTAATAATGACTTACCTGAAAAGAAAAGGAAAAAAGGAAATTAGTATTAAATATTAATATTTAGTTATTAATAGTTATTTTAATCTTAATCTATTTTAATCTTAAATATTTTTAATTTTTCTAAGGGTTAATACCCGCCCATATAACTTAAATTTTTTAATGAAAATTGTAATCAATACCAACAAAAAATTACAACTAAAATATACTAAAGGGTGATTTTTTAGCAACTTTCTTTTTGGCAACACTGTTTTTGGCAGCTCAGCTGTTTTCGTGTGTTACTGTTAAACATGTTCAGTTTGGTCTATAATTTAACCATGAATCGACTTACAAACGGACAACGCTTGCAGATTATTGAATTTTATTATCAAAATTCATGCTCGGTTAAGAAAGTGCAAATTGTGATGAGAGACGAATATCATTTCTGGTTGAATGGATACGTGAACAAGCAAAATTGGCGTATTTGGTGTGAAGAGCAGCCAGAAGCATTGCAAGGTGGCATCATTAGACCGCACATTTCATAAACGACGTTACTGTGAATGGCGAGCGCTACCGTGCGATGATTACAAATTTTTTTTTGCCCAAAATGGAAGAGCTGGACTTGGGTGACATGTGGTTTCAACAAGACGGTTCCACATGCCACACAGCACGCGAAACAATGACCCAATTGAGAGGCGAGTTCAGTGAACAGTTAATTCAGCGCTGCCAACTACGATTTGTCTCCATTTTGACGATTTTTTAAGTGAAATATGATAAATTGACGATTGAAGATTTCACAAAATTTATTCTATGGAAAATGACGATTTATAAAAATTTGCAATTTTTATAGAATTTTTAATTTTTTAAATTTATTTCTCTAAAATTTACTGACAAAATTTGATTAAATTTCTTTTTATTTAAAACATCTAAGAAAAATGTGATAAAATGATCTTAAATAGAATAAAAATTCTCTATTTACCCATTTAATCATCAACTAAATATAAACTCCAGTATTTTGAAAGTTTTATTTTAATTTTATTTAAAAAATAACGAAATTCAAATGGATTTCTTTTTATATATTTTACAAAGGCAAATCCAATATCTTTATTTTTAATAATTAAAATCATTTAGCTTCAAAATCACTGATAAAAGAGTGATTTTCTATATAACTCATTCTTGGTACATAAATATTTTTCTTTGTTTCCCTCTTTATTGTATGCCCGAATTTTATGAAACCAAATATCGGGAAAAATTTTTAAAACTAAAGGAATTTTGCAGATTTTAAAATAGGTCAGTGATTTTAAAATTACATTCCCCGAAATGAGTATTGTGAGTTGTGTTTTTAAAACTCAGAGTCGTTTGTAAAGGAACTAATAAAAAAAGAACATTAAAATTGTGAAATAATTACAAATAAAGTTATTAAAACGGAGTTGTGAGTAAAATTTCTATTTATTTTATTGAAATATAAGGAGTTTTCGGAATGACCATTTTTTGACGATTTCTCATTCTCAAAATTACGATTTTGAAGATTTTTTTCAACAAAATTTGACGATTTTTGAACAAATTGGGTTGGCAGCACTGAGTTTATTACACGTTTGGGGCCGGTCAATTGGCCGCCTAGATCGTGCGATTTAACGCCTTTAGACTATTTTTTGTGGGGCTATGTTAAGACTCATGCCTATAGGGACAGGCCCGCAACGGTTGACGCACTGGAAGCCAATATTGAAGAATTTATTCGTGAGATATCGTATGAACCATTTGAGTCGTAGCCGCGGTCAACATTTACATGAAAACATCTTTAAACATTGAATTATATAGATCGTTCTATCGACTGAAATAAATAGTTCATACATATCTCTAAATTTTATGTGTTTTTTTTTTTAATCAAATCCGAAAGCTCTTAAAAATCACCCTTTATATACAGGCGGGTATCCAGGTTTTCGATTTTTTTTTTGATATTTGTCAATCTTCTACACAGAGAGAATTTTAGTGGACGAAAAATAACGAACTTTTTTGTAAACTAATAAAGCTTTTCTTCACAAAGTCAAAGAAATTTCTTAAAATTAATGAAAAGCAAAATACTTTTTATGAAACTAGTTTTTAAAAGTGACTTCTTTATTGAGTTAGTGAAACTTTTAATAAATTAAATTATATATTTCATAAAATTGTATAAAAATTTGCATCATCGGATATCATTAACCCACTTTAGCATGAAATCAAAAATGAAGTACAAATTTGATAAAAATGCAAAACCGTGTTTTTTTAAATTAAAAAATCTTTAACCGTTATTGGTCGGGTGTCAAAAAAGATCCATAAAACGTAATTTATAAAATGACTTTTACATAATAAATTTATAATAAATTTATATAGGACCTAAGAAAACAACTACATATTTATTGAAAAAATCTATTTTTTTTTTTTTCAAAATTAAAAATATGGGTAAATTCTTTGCCTATAGCTTAAACGTAATCTGCGAAAAATTTTTAGAAAAATTTTCAGGGAAACCATGGTTCTAAAATCAGAATCGAGCATCCGATGTTTCACAAGAAAATTTGTATACAACATAAAAAAATAATTAAAAAATTACATGCCACTTTTATGGAAAATGGATTGCAATTGACGAAAGCTTAACCTGTATCGCCGGCAGCCGGCTTGTTTGAAAGGAAATTTTCGCAACTTTCTATATCTGTGCTCATATTGAAATTGGGGACATAAGCAAAACTTTTGGCGGTTTTTCTCAAAAAAAAAATGTATTATATTGTCAAAAACTCCCAAAAGCATTACTTAGGTACCGATGTTTTTCAATATGAACACAGATAAATAAAGCTAAGAAAATTTCCAAACCCGATGCCGGCGATAAAGGTTAATCTTTTATCAATTGCAATTCATTTTCCATAAAAGTGGCATGTAATTTTGTAATTATTTTTTTATGTTGTATATAAATTTTCTCGTGAAAAATCGGAGACTCGATTTTGATTTAAGAACTATGATTTCTTGGGAAAATGTTCTAGAATTGTCCGTAGATTGCGTTTGTTTGGTTCCTAACAAATTGACGAACCCTAGTGTAAACCTAGTGCTTTTTAATTGATACAATAAAAATCCATTTGAAAAAAATAATTATTTTACGAAATGTGTTCTATACACACAGAGAAAAGTTTAGGTATTTGCCAACTGAAATTCGGTTATTATGACTCAAATTCGGTTATGAATAATTTCAAACGCTTGACACAACTTAATATTAGTATTCACAACAAAGTTAGGTTAAATAAACTGACTTCTAGTTCCAACACCCAAAATATACAGAAATCGAATGTAAATATTGTTGTAGTAACTGAATTTATAAGTTGTTAACATTAATATTCGATTGACATTTTATTTCTCTGTGTGTATGGTTAATCTTTGCACTTTTCACTATAAAATTTACAACATGATTTAGATTAAGTTTAGATATGCGATAAAATGTATTAAACTGACGAACACACGCAATCCAGTATCGTACCAATCTTATTTATAGGGATTTAAAAGGCGGGTCGCAAAAGGCCCCAGGAAAGAGAAATTACCCTATACATATGTACGTACCCCTTTAAATTAATTTGGTAAGTCATTAGTTATATATTTAAAATACCTTGAAGTTGATATTCAGTTTTGTTTAGTTTCTTTGGAATAAATGTGAACAAAAACGACAAAAATTAAACTGGAACCTTTTTGACCCCACCTCTTTTATACTTAAACGTTAAAATGGCGCGATAAAAAATTGGTCTTGTTCGTTAGTTTACTATCCTTTATCACATAACCAAATTTAATACAAATCTGATAGAAGTCATTCTGTAAATTTCCTAGTGGGTTTTTTGTCAGAAGTGAAAACATTAACCTATATGGACAAAATTGCGAAAAATATTTATTTGTATCAAGTGGAAATTATTTATGAAATTAAACGCTCTACAATATTGCAGTCATAATATAAATTCCGTTTTATGGGCGTTTTTCGTCCCCTGACCACTAACGGTTAAAGATATTTTAAATAAACGTAAAGATAATTATAGTCTAATAAAATTTAAATGATATTTTTCCTAAAATTATGCAAACTTTGATGAAAATATTCAACTTTTGTTCAATTTTTGACAATATATGTCCTCGAAAAGAGTCGCTTCACACACGAATACGAATTATAATTTTTCCAATTTATTTTTTTTTTTGTCTTTAATCACAACTGTTATATTATAAAAATAGCAATCGACATCTGCAATTTAGCCATTTTAAAAAAATGCGTTTATGCATTTTTTATCAATTTCTTGGGTCAGTTTGGATTCCAGGCTAAAGTTAGTTAATGGCATCGGATGAACACAAAATTCCATATCTGAATAATTCTGAGAGTATTAAAGTATTAAATAAAATCAAAATTTCGAATTTTTAATAGAAATACGCTTTTTCACAAATCGGTCATTTTCCTCCGAAATTCGGTACAGGTTGTCGTTTTCCAAACAAAAAAAATCTATTTCTTCCATTTGGAACCAATAAATGGGACTGTAGTGAGAAATCTATTTTAAGGGACACCCTACTATATACATATATTTTACAATTTTTTCAAATAAGGAAAATCAATTTTATAAAATTCCTGTGGCTTGAGCAAAATTATAAAAAAAACGTGTTAAAAACTGCATACCAATTATCAGACCAGACATTAAAAAAAAAAACAAATTAACCAACCCAACCAGCCGACAATGAATTGGTCAAAAAAAAAGGCACATGCAGCCGACAATCAAATCAAATTCAAACATTAGTTCATTGCATAATGTAATTTTAACTACATTTATCAACTTCATAACAAAAAACATAAAACTGTAGGTCTGAAGAAATTTGTTTCTACAAATTCAACATCGCACCACAGCCCATGGCTTATTCAGATGTTGGTGTCAAGATGTAAGTAATAATCTTACATATAAAATGTATACAATACATTCAATTATATTCGTCAAAAATAAATACAAACTCCAATATGCACTTGAGGTATAAAGAGTTTAAAAGAATGAATTCTTTTGAACTTTAAAATATCCTTTACTATAATAGAGTTTTTACTCTAATAGAGAAAAATTTTGCTTAAACTACAAACCATTAGTGCAAAATGGAGGTGCAGGAAAAACGGATGAAATTTGTATTTTTTTTTTTTTTTGCTCAATAGTAGTAAGATAAGAATAGCAATAATCAATCTGTTAAATCTACAAAATTTATTTATATTTGAGCTAAATGTAGTTAATTAAAGCCACTAAAATCAGTAGACAAAAACAAAAAAAATTAAATGTAACTGACACTAATAGAAAACATATAATTTTCTATTGTTGATTTACTTGAATAAACGTCACTACATTGCTAGGTCTGTCAAAAAAACAGAGTAGTATTTGGAAGATGACAAAGCCAATTGTGACAATTTTTTGTTGTTGTTTTTGTTTTTTCTTTGATATTTTAAATTTTGAATCTCGCTCCTAGACGAGGACAAGAAATTCTCATTGAGTTTAACATTACAAATATCTCTAGAAATTCTAATAACAAAGTCCCCTGAAGATTTCCTTAGGCAGGAATGAAATCCGGATAGGGACACGCCTACATCAGATTGCTTTTCACAATTTGTTTAAATAAGTTTTGGGACTTTAGCACATTTAATTACTATAAATGCAATTAATGTTTATCCCGATGAAAATAAATTTAAATAAAAAAAAAAAAAAAGTAAATTACTTTGTTTTTACAGATTTTATTCTGTTAATATTTTAGTAGTTAAAAATAAATAAAAAATATTTTTGATTTAAAAGAAAAGTGAGTATACCGGGTTTTAACTATATGTTTAGAATGTTCTTACAGTAACGATATGGACGTAAACAGTAGTAGTTACTTCAACTGCTATAGTAGTAATTTTTCTATGAGAAAATGAAAGACAACAAATTTAAACAGTCATTTCAAAAAATAGCTAACCAAAATACTATACTTTAGTAGAAGTTGTTTTGAGTAGTTATTTTATTATTGCAAGAATGAACTACCAAAACAGTTATTTTGCAGTAACTAGTTAATTTTTGTTAGTTATTCAAAAATAGAAGATTTTTTCAAGTTTTTAAAAATTCTCGTTAAGTTTATATTTGTTATTATTGATATGTTCATAGTTTGCAAATAATAATTAGAAAATTTCATTGTATCTCCAATGCATAAAAAAGTCATAACTGGAATACCGTGTGGAAGTTGTTTTTGTTAGTCGTTTTTACTACCATTGCATTTGTTTTATCAATAGTTAAAAATGGCTACATGGTTAGTAATAAATGCAGTCATCGCTTGTTTTTACTCCATTTGTAGTCATTTTAACTGTCGCTCTTAGTAATTTTTACGTTCTTAATTTGCTGAGTATATATAGTCCTTTGTTTTTTATGACAAAATATTGTGACTGTACAGTAGACTGCTTCTTAAAGAAACAAATTTATGAATTTTGAACGGGACAACATTGCGTTAGATTAGGATTCATAAAAAAAGTTCTCTAATTTTTTTCAATATTTTCAACAACAGAATATATTGGTCGCTACCAATTCTCAGTTGCCATTTTTCAACAAGGGCATATTTTCATAAAAACTGTTTTTATAAAAAAACTTAAAAAAAAATTATATTAAATTTTTTGATATTATATTTAACCCCAAATACTCAGGAAAAAATATTTAGTTTTTTTAAAATTGTTAACCTTAAGGTTGTTAAGCCACACTAGGCAAAAAAAAAAAAAGTCTAAAATTTTGCATTATTTTCAAAGCTGCAATTATGAATACAAACTTAAAAAAATTGTAAAGATAGCTAACACTAAAATATTTTTTTTTTTTATTAATTAATAATCATATAATTACCAATTATATACTATTACCCTAACCGAGCACTAGCTACTATGGCCTTTGGCGCGTTGTAGCGAAAACAGACCAGTGCCTCTGGTGGGGATCAAACCCACGACCCCCGCACTGATAAGCCAGCACGCTACCAACTAGTCTACCGGGGCGCACAAAACAATTAAAATAATTCGTTTTTCTTTAAATACATCATAATAGAATTAAAAAATAAATAATTCTGAAGGGATCCCTCAGTCAACTTAGCGTGTGGACCGATTTAATTTTGGCGGATTTGGAGGAAAGTCTGTATTTTTAATAAAAAAAAAATTTTAAAAAATATTTTTATATTTTTGGTGAAGGAAACAAATTTTACATTGTAAATTGTTTAATTATATCGAAATTACTTAGTTCCGAAATATTAAATATTTGGAGCATCGTGAACCAACGGAAAATAAGTTTAATTATTAATTAAGTAAAATTTGTAAAGTAATAAATCATTAGTATTAAAAATCATTAACCTTCATGTACAAAATCCGTTTTTGATTTCTTTTTTGGGCTTGGTCAACAGAAGCCCAAAAAGGTCCGCCAAAAAAGAAATAGAAAACGGATTTTGTACATGAGTTGATTTTGATGATGAGCTATTTTTGGCAAATGTCCGTTTTTTTTGCCTCATTTGTACAAAATTTAGTTTTTAGTTGGTTAGTTATTTTTTTTTTAATGACTGTCAAAAACAGATAATTTACATTTCCCCATAGTAAAATGACTACAATTACAGTTAAAATAATTGTTACCGTTTACTACACTAATGAGTCACATGTAAGTTACGGGAAGAATTTTCTGAGTGGATTACATCGTTGTTAAAGACAATTTCAGCGTCAATTTTCGTTAGGGAAAATCTTTAAAATGTTTTAAAGAAATCGTTGATGAGGATTGGCCAACTGAGATGGTATGCATACGGCACACATACATGTAAAATCTTCGCATGCATAGGAAAACAAAATGAATTAAATAGGGAAAAGACATACTTAGAAGTATGTTTTTGGCTATAACTCAGAGACCAATCGAGATACCTGCCTGAATTTATAACATATATGTAGAGGAGAGTTTAATAAGAATTAAAAGAATGAGTCTTTTGAGATATTAGCATTTGAACTCAAAACCCCAAAAACATACCTTTGACCATTCCATGAAAAAAATCTATATGCATATCATTTTAAAGAGTATATTTTAACTTAAAAAATAAGGTAACACGAATTTTGTGTACTTTAAAAATTATAGTCCATTTTGTAATGAGACTTTAGTAAATTTTTTACGTTTTTTTGCAATTTTCATGGCATCATATTTCGGAAACCGAAATAATCCGGGATCTGAAATTTATATTTCATCTATTTCTTGTTTAGTTATGGTGAATTTCATTGAAATCGGAGGTGGTCGATCCGAAAACTCCATTTTTTTTTTTTTCTTATTGAGTTGGCATGTTTTATCTCGAATATGTTAATTTTTTATGACAATCGAATCATTCGATTGACACGAATTTGTTGTCGTTAGAAATACATCTTTAGAAGATTTAGTTAAAAAGTTAAGTCTTTTAAAGATCTGACTTTATAATATTGTATGCATTGTTTACATTTATAATTGAAAACAATAAAGAAGAAGTGAGAAGACGAAAAAAGTGTGAAATAAAGACAAATGAAATTAAGTATTTTTTTCTATTTACAATTGTTTAAAAGGAAATTTGTTAAATTCAATACTTATGATAAGGGCAACCAAAAATAAGCTTGAGCTTGTTTTTTATTTGAAAGTATAGAACTATTTGGAATTAATAAAAGCTTTAACCATGAAGTTATGAAAATTTTAAGATATATTTGTTAAGCTTTTTTAGATTATTTTTTCATATTTGCTTAGTTTAGCTAATTTTAGCTTATTTTGTAAATATTGGCTACTTTTTCTTTAAAAATTAAGCTTTTTCTTTTAAAATAGAGCTTTTTTTACTATTTTTTAGCAATCGTTATTTTGAAGTATTGTTTTTTTTTTTTTAATTGAAAGTTTAGTTTTATGTACATAGTTGGTTTAACAAAAATTATTTTGATAAATCTATTTGAACTTTAAAGTTTAGGATACTATCACTAAAATCAGTTTGTACAACTGAATATTGGTTTTCGCAACAAAATTCTGATAAAGCAACTGAATTTTTGTTGCAAAACCCAAAAAATATTCAGAGATTACATTTGAATATGGTTGGAATATTGGTACAATTTATGGGTTGTTGCCACCACAATAAATTTTTCAATTCCATTGGCAATTCATTTTTTTATGTATGACGAAGTTCCAAGGAACAAATTTGTTTGTTGTAACGATTTTAATAAAAAGTTATTAAATTTAAAGGTTTATTTTTAAATTCAAGAGCTAATTTTTATATTTAAACTACTTTTTTTTTCTTTTTTCGAGCTGTTTTTAAGCGCTTTAAACGTTTTTTTTTTAGCGCTGTTTTTTCGGTTGCCCTACTTCTGATGTTGTTATTAGAGTTTTCAAAAGTTGTTGTAAAGGGGGGCTTTTATTGTAAAGGGTTACACGAGTACAATGAACTCGCAACCAACTGGACAATAGACTTGTAACACTTGCGTGTTTAGTATTTCATTGCAAGAGGATTTAATGATGCTTGAATATAAAATATTGATAAATTATTAAATCCTTAAGAAAAAACTTTGAAAATATTGAAAGAAGTTGATTTATTGCTCATTTATGATATTTAAGTTACACATGCAATAAAACAAAATTTTAAAATGCCTTTTGTGTCGTATTCAATTTGAGAGGTTGTTGTGAGTTTTTGTTTTGGAAATGTACCCATTACTTCATTAATTTATAAAACTATGTATAGGAAACTAATTCGATGTGGCAATCGAATTTCTGACCAACACACAAAAAATATATTTCGTAATTAAAAACTTTGTTGAATGACATAGCCATAGTCAATTAATTTTGTAATTGATTCAAACAAAGAAATTGTAAATACTTAAACTTTCTTAAGGTAAAGTTTTACTTTAATTTTTTGCTGAAATTATGTTTTCAGCAAAAATTTCAGTTAGACTTATTCAACACTAAACTAATTTTGTACTAATGTTTTACTAATTTCTTTTGCTACGAAAATTGTGCTGTTTAGCACATTAATAAAATGACGAAGATGGAGCGGCATGTCAATATGTGAAACAGACGAGGAAAATTATACTAAAATATACAACATCAACCGTGAAAGATTTTTGTATAAAATAAAAGGACGCCAACAATATGTATACCTCTGTCAAATAATAATAATATGAGCAATGTAGTATATTAAGTTATAGATAATAAAAAAAAACGAACAAGGAAGGTATCCCGACCCGGACCTTCAGATCTTAATGAACTTCGGATATGTTGTAGAGAATAAAAATTTAATGGACCCGTGTTTTTTTAGCTGCATAATCTCATGTTTAAGCGTTACTAAGTGAGGTCAAAAATTACCCCCTTTTAGGCTTTTTTCGGTTTATTTCGTTTTATTAAAAGTAACTATGGACAAATTTGGTATCAAATGAAAGGTTTTTAGAATTCACATTCACTGGTGTTTTATGCCCAAAGACTTTTAAGTATTTTTGTTATTCAAAAAATTTGTTTTGAGTAACATTAAATCTGGCGTTTTTTAAGGAATTTTAGTTGCATTAAGCTAAAACTAATGCATAGCAATGCCTATTTAATTTAATCGAGGGCGTGTCTAAGCTTTTTATTCGAAATCTTTCGGTTTTATGCGACTTTTCCCGAAGAGAATTTTTCCCCTATATTTCAAATAATTCAAAAACGTGGCAACTCTGGAACCACTATATAGGCATTATGAGTACCAAAATTTTTGTTTTTCTGAGTACTTTTACCATGTGTACAAATAAATCTAGTTTTCGTAACTTAAAGACAAGTTTTCATACAAAAACAATTGAAAATTACCCTAGTTTTCAACGCATAAACGTGAGATTTGGGTAGCTAAAAAACTCGTGTTCTCAATTTTTTTGTATTACTAGGGCTCGGAAGTTAATGCATTTATAATCGTGTTTTATGTACATACCCAGAAAATTTTTTTAGAACAGATTACCTTTGAACCTATTCTGGAACAGCTTTGTTTACCACTGGTTACATGGAACCGGTTCTAAAACATTTTCCTGTGAGACAAAATATAAGGTCGTATAAGGTTCTTGAATCGGTTCTAATGCAACCTGTTCTAGTTTGGAGGTACCTATTGCAAATAGGACAAACTCCATATAAAATCGGTTGTAGAACAGAAATTAGAACCTGTTATTATACAGAATAAGTTTAATTATGCTCTTGTTATTTTTGTCTTCGTAACAAAAAAAAAAATATGTATCAAACATTTTTTTTATAATTTTAAAGAATAGAAAATTCTAAAATATATACATTTTTTAAAAACCCAGATTTTAGTAAAACATCAAAGAAATTTCTTTAAAATATGCATTTTTATGCAAAAATATGCATTTATAGCAAAATATGTAACAAAAAATGTCACAATATGCATTTAAATATGCAGTTATAGCATAATATGAAAAATATCAGGGATGGCAGGCAATACCACTAAAAGAGCGTTATCGATTCAAAATTCTTTCATTTGACTATCGTTATCTCTAAAATACCGTTAACTAAATAATTGGAATACCGTTATCCGTAAAATACTGTTACCGATATAGCTAAAATACCAATACCCTTAAAATACCATTACCGTTATAACTGAAATGCCGTTATTTGCCAAACTTTTTATATTTTACTAATCAATAATAAGTACTTTTTCATAGTTGATTAAAATTTTTATTAAAATTAAGTCAAAAAACCGACTTTTGTCCAGTTAGATTGGACAAATCTTACACCGTGTAATGGTTACCCAGCAGTTATCATTAATTTACGTTTTAATCTAGCAATTATTACACGTCTTGTTAGATCAGTGGGTAGAGCTGTCGGCTGCCAATCTGGCGGCCAGGGTTCGAATCCCGATAGGACCAAAAAACTTATAAATTAACTTTCTTGTCATTTTATTCTGGAAAATCTATTTTTAGACCAGTTTTTTTTATAGTTTTACCAAATTTTAGGTCCGTCTTGTTACCTCAGTGGGTAGAGCTGTCGACTGCCAATCTGGCGGCCAGGGTTTGAATCCCGACAGGACCAAAAAACATATAAATTAACTTTCTTCTTATTTTATTTTGATAAAATCTGTTTTTAGACCAGCTATTTTGTAGTTTTAAAAAATTTTTGGCCCGTTTGCCTTTTTCTGACTGGGTACTCTTTAAAACGTGATAAAAGAAAAAGTTGCAAACATAATCGTACGTAAATAAATAGTAAATATGTAACTAATGAAAACAATGCATAATTGAACGCTTTAGATTTTTCAAAAAGTAAATAGATACTAAATGCAAATTAGTTTCAGTTTTAGCTTTTTTTACCTTTAACAGAAATATACACCTACAACATGGCAAATAAATACAAAAAGTTGACACTAAAAAATTAAAAATCTAAAGACGTTGCTATAAATGAAAACCGAGTATTGAAATTCATACAAAATAAACACAATAAAATATTGTTAAATGCTAGATTTATACTTTTTTTTAAAAAAGGTATTTAAAGAAACAATTCCTCCACACATGAGACGTGAATATTTTATTAATGGATTAAACAAAATGTAATATCGTTTTAACTCGTACCTCACCTCAAATAAGGTAAAAAAAATAAAAATAACAACTTTTGATATTTTATAGATTTGAGTTTTCAGTTAAAATGCAGCATTTAACATTTTTCTATGTAATAAAAATTATGATGGACAGATAGTCAGTCCATACGTTTTGATATGCAATAATAGTGAAGATTATTTTGTGTGAAGGAAATAAGTAGTGTCCGACGAACAGTTCGGCCAAAAAACTATATTTTGTCGGTTTTTTTATATCTAGAGGTAATGATGACAAATTTTGGTATTGGAAACATATTTGTTGAGCCGATTTAATTCGATTTTGTGTATAAAATTTAAAAGAAAAGCCGAAGTTTAGCTATAAAGTTAAAAGTTCGGCCGCCGAACTATTTTCGATTTGGCCAAACTTTCTGAGGCTGAACAGTGAATTCATTGCTTAACTACAGACTTTTCTTCAAATTTGACACTCAAAATGGCATCTAATCAGTCCAATAAACATTTTTCCATCCGCCAAATTTGTCCATAATGCTTTAAAATACCGAATACAGACCAAATGCATTTTCTGGCCGAACTGTTCGGTCGGACACTAGAAATAAGTTCATATTTTTATTAATTCCATATATTTAGTTAGAATATTGTTCTACTTTAAGTCCTAAATCTAATATGATATTGTCATATTACATTTTATTTGTTGCTTTTCAAAAAAAGTTTGATAATTTTCATGATAGACAATAGAATTGTTTCATTGGCATCACCCAAATCTTCAGTTGTCCGCAATACAAAAGATTAAGGTGATGTCAATCAAACAATTGTAAAGTCTATCATGAAAATTATGAAACTTTTTGAAAAGCAAAAAATAAATTACAATATGACAAAATCATATTATATTTTGGACTTTAGCTAGAACACGATTCTAACTAAATATATGAAAATATAGAAAGTCCGAAAAAACTATTTTTGTATTTTTAATACAAAAATTAAAAGTTTTTAAAACAATTAGCATGCCACGGCTCTTCTCACATAAACTCCGTTGGGATATATAGCTCATTTACTTCAAGAATGTCACAACTCAAAAAACATGATTTTTGAGTTAATGATGCAGAATTATTCTTTATATCACGTATCATATTGAGTAAAAAAGTCGTATTGATATCTTGTATACTTACCTCTTGAAAGAAATTATGTCGTTATTTTTTTCTTCAAGGTGGGAGTAAATTGAAAACTTTCAACTCGTTTTCTACAAAATCAAAATTTTTGAGTTATGACGTTACAAATGATTTTTGCTATTTTTTCTAATATTACAAACATTTTTTTAAAACTTACAACTGTTTTTAAGAGTGTGATAACTGGTCCCATATTGTGTAAAATTACTTAATTAATTGATTTAAGAGAAAATTTGTGTAGAAATATTTTGTTAGTGTTTCATAACTATAATTACATATAACGGTAAAGAAGCCAGATAGCAAATAAAGAAATGTTAAAGAATTAGTTTTCTTTTTTATGCAATTTTAATAAATTTTCAATAAAATGCCACGTCGTTCATATCTAAGTGGTTTTGAAAAAGAGAAAATTTCAGTCTATTTAAAAAGTGGCTTAAGATTTCGGGAAATTTCTAGAAAAATAAACCGTTCACATGTGGTTATTACCCCGCCACAAAACTGCTCGACTTGATTTTGTAAAAAGAAATTTACTAACCAACTGGAGAAAAGTAAGTCAAAAATCGCTGTTGTTGGTAGGACTGTTTAAACACAAATTTCTTTTAAACGTGATTTTTTTCTCATGAGAAAAAGTTCAATCTTGATTTTTTAACAGCTACTGCAAAGACCTACGTAAGGAACCAGGATATTTTTCAAAAAGAGATTTCGGAATCGGATCCTTACAGAATTAGGAGAAAAATTGGTGCCATTTATTAAAAATAGCAACGAAGAGTGTTTTTACAAAATTTTCTATTATTTCTTATATTTTTGTATTGAAAAAAATTATTTTGGGGAGGAAATGTCGCATAAGAACAATATTCGAACTATATATATGAAAATATATAAAGTTCGAAAAAACAATTTTTGTATTTTTAATACAAAAATTAAAACATTTTTGAATTTTTATTAATTTGTATGATTTGGGACTTCAAACTGAGCTACTGTGGGTAACATTTTTGTTCATTTAAAAAAGTAATAGGTTCAAGTAATAGGTGCAATTTCTATATCTGTAAAGTAAACTGAAGTAAAAAAGTTTGTAGAAAAAATAGTAAAAGGTTTAATTTAGAGTTTTTGTACTAATTTTTAGTACAAAGTATTTTTTGAGTTTAAATAACAACAATTTTTACTAATTTTCAATAATATAATGAAAATGACAAAAGATAATTACAAATTCTTAATAAAAAAAAATTAGTAATGTTAGAAAATCAATTTCTATTAAGGGTTTTCTACAATTTTCTTACATTTTAGTAAAGTTTACTAATGTTGTCCATTACTTTCACTTTACTAAAAATTAGCTTAACGGTTTACTTAATAAAAATGGTCAGTTTTTCTGTAAAATTACAGTTTTTTTCTGTAACTTTTACAGACTTTTTTAATTTGAGTTTAAATCTTAACAGGGTTCACAACAACAATCTACACTTTTTGCAACTTTAAATTTAGAAAATATCAATTAGAATTCAGAAAACATCAATTAAAAGTCAGAAATTCCCTTTGAAATTCAGAAAACATTAATTGAATCTCAAAATGCTCATTTTAAATTTGGAAAACATCAATTGGAATTCAGATTTTCCATTTGGAATTCGAAAAGTACCATTCAGAAAATATCAATTGAAATGCAGAAAACATAGTTTGGAATTCAGAAAATACCAATATAAACTCAGAAACATATCAACTGAAATTCAGAAAACATCAATTGATATTTTGAAAATATTAATTGAAATTCGGAAAATAGCATTTGAAATTCAGAAAATATTAATTGAAACTTAAATAAAATATTTTCTTTATTTCAATTTATATATTCAGAATTTCAAGTGAAATTTTCTGAATTTCAATTGAAATATTCTGAATATCAATTTTTATTTTCTAAATTTTTGTAGCTGTTTTTCGTACATAAAACAAAAGGACGGTAACAATGTGTATACTTATAATTTGTGAATATAAAAAAATAAACCTTTTGCAGCTGTAATTTAGAAACTATCAATTGTAATTCAGAAAATATTAATTGGAATTCAGAAAACATCAATTGAAATTCAAAAATTCTATTTCAAATTCAGAATAACATATCATTTAAAATTTGGAAAATATCATTTGAAATTCAGAAAATATCAATTAAATTTCAAAAAATATCATTTGAAATTCAAAAAATATAAAATTTAAATTCAGAAAATATCAAGTGGTATTCAGAATATCCATTTGAAATTCAGAAAATATTTATTGAAATTCATTAAATATAAATTGAAATTCAGAAAACTTCATTTAAAATTCAGAAAATATTAACTAACATTAAAATGACAAAGTTTTCTTGATATATTCTGAATTTCAAGAGATATTTGTGGTTTTCTGAATTTCAATTGATATATTCTGAATTTCAAATAATACATTTTGAATTTCAATTTATATTTTCTGAATTTAAAATGATATTTTCTGAATTCTAAATGGATATTCTGAGTTTTAATTTGACTTTTAATTGACATTTTCCGAGTTTCAGATGGAAATTCCAATTTTCAATTGATATTTTCTGTGTGTTGTTCGATGTTGATGCAGAGTCGAAAATTATTAACTCATTTTTGACACATTGTACTTTTTTCAACGATATAATTTTTAACGGCTATATTTTTTACTGAAAAATTTTTTAACTTTTTTTTATGGAACTTTTTTCAAAAATTATTTATATAAAAAAACCTAATCTTTTATATTTTTTAATGTTATGTTGATGAAAAAATATGAAAATGTATTTCGCTGCTACAAATTAGTTCGTCGATTTTATATAATTTTTGAAAATCTCTAAGATCGAACGATGAACTTTTTAACAAAAAGAGAAATATATTTTAAAAATGTATTTCGTGTTCACTCAAAGCATAAATAATGGGTGGTTTTTATTAAAATAAATAAAATATTAATAGTCAAAAGCCACGATATTTTTAAATCGGCTAGCTTAAACAAATGTGTTAATATATATTTTGGAATAAAGATTTGTTTACAAAATTTAACAACATTTAAATTTTTAAAATATCTTCAACCGTCTAGGATTAATATGCTGACAAAGTTTCAACTTTAGTTGTCAATATCTCCACTAGAGGGGTCTTAAAGGTAAACAATTGCAAAAATTTCTTAATGCATCATGATTCTATATATCTGGAAAGTTTGGTTAAAAAATGTCCAGCTAATCTATGACGTGCCTTTAATGAGTTAAGCACGTCGTAACGTAATTAAAATATTTCGTTTAATGTAGTTTTTTATAACCCAAATGAGTAAGGTGCGTCACAAAGGTGCCAAAAGTTATACATTTTATATGATGGCTTTTTTATTATAACCAGATGAACGTGACTTACAACACTGTTATTGTGTGTATTTATATTTTTTATTTTAATTTAAAAGAAGAGATTTTTGCTTTAAATTTTGTAATCATCAACAAAATTTTAACTGCACGCAGTATGTAATTTTTTACTATGCGTCCGCATTTCATATCCATACATACAAGTAGTAGTAGTAACCACATATTTTTCTATTTTTTTGTAAGGTGTTTAGTAAGGATATGCCATTTTTTTGCGCGACATACTCTATATGACAATTGTAAGTACTTGGCAAAAATTATAGAAAATTGGACCTCCAGATTAGACTACGTCCGAGCCAGGCGTGGCGGTCATATGCCAGAAGTCATATTTAAATTATAATGCCAGAAGATTATCTTTCGAATAAAGTAAATTTCATGTCAATTTAAAAAATTCATCTTTGTTTTATTCCAATTCAAAGTTCTATAAAACACACTTTATATTAAAAATCTTCGCTTAATTTCTGGAAATTGGACCTTTTAGTCTTAAATTTGTTTATAGTTTCGATGTCTACATAATCTAACCATTCACTTGAGTATAATAATGAATGTAATTGTTCAAGGATACTTTAAAAATATCTTTAGAAATTGCTAAAAATGTGATATTTGCGATATTGGTCTCGGTGCGGAACGATTACCAAAGAAAAATATTTTTTATCATTACAGTATTGCCCACACATGATGCCACTTAAAAAGTTATACCCCTACTAAACAAATATAATATGTTAATTAAAACGGTAAATTTTATAAAAAATTCTTTTTAAAAATACGAAACAATTTAAGTTTTTTTGAAATATAAATTGAAATAGAACATATTTTTATTTTTTATTTATTTACCCGATTAATCGGCCAAAATTGTTCGAGTTGTTCGTTACTCGAAATTGGCCATATTAATTTACTTGAACAATTTTTTGATTGAAATTCATTGATTAATCGGGTGACGGTTAACCGATTGAATACCCTAGTATTCACCATTGTGTAGTTTAATTGTTAGTGGAATATTCCAAATCCAAATACATCAGCTTATACTCCAACTCCTTGGGCATTTTGCGGCTATAGATAATTTTCTTGTGGCAACTAATTCAAAAAAGTTGTATTACCATTTTAAAAAGGACCACGTTAAGGAACACGTACCCTAAAGTGGACCTAAATTACCAAACTCTCTAAGAGCATATACAAATATTAGAAAATGAAGCAGTATCGACAAAAATTGTAATTTATAGTTAACTTTATTTTAATTTTGTTTATTAAAATGTTTTATGTATCGTTTAAAGGGGTTACCCATATGTAAGGCTAACTTATTAATTGCGGTATACAAACGATATTTTTGTTGTCGTGAAACATGTTGAAAATTGAGGAACAGTTAACGAGAGGCGTAAACCATTAAAAGAAGATATAGGAAATATAGGAAAATATATCAAAGTCCACTTTAGGGAACATTATGATAATTAAATTCTGAGTATAATACACAATAACAGAAAAAGCTAATAGGAAAGAAAACTGCAATTTAGCTGTATTAGATTCGAGGCCATACTTGGGTGTGATCGGTATTGTTACGTTTGTAATGTAAGATGAGCGCAGGTTTGATTCTTACAGCCGCAAGTTGTTGAAAAATGTATCATATAGAGACAATCTGACAATTATAAGACTTTGTGTCTTAATACAATTTAAATGAAAAATCACTGATGAGCCTGTCCATAAAAAAAGGCAGAAACAAGTCTAGTCTGATTTAAAAATTAATAGTGTGTATAATTTTTAGAGAAAAACGTTTATTCTTCTTCTTAACCCCTACATTTCTAAATTAAATTTGTCAAATGCATAATAATTAAAAATTAATCGCGACTGTCTATATGACGTTAATATAACACTGTACTAAAAACGTTAACATGTTTGTTTAATTTATTATGATTTTTTATGGAACCAATTAGTTTTATTAAAATTGTGAATAAAATTCTCACCGTTTACAAATACTTTAAAATTCTTTGAAACTTCTTTGTTATTCACTATTTATGTTTACGAAAAATAAAATCAACAAAAACGTGTGCATTCAAGTCGAAACTTTTTTAAAAAAGTAATAGCGGAAATTAAACTCGATGACAGTTGACAGTTTTGACATATTAATGCAACAACACAAAAAATAACCAAAAGGAAATAGGCCAAATAGGGAACATTATAAAAATATTTTTCATCAAAAATATGCTCTTATGATAAAAATATGCAATTATGAAGAAAAATATGCAAAAACATGTTCTAACATATCAAAAACAGAATTCGTCAATTGTTCTGAAACAAATAAATAGATCATCCATTTTCCAAAAAAAAAACATGATACAGCATATTTCTGGTAGCGCTGGTAATAACTTTAAACATCCCATTTTCGGAAATTTTAACAGTTTTTTTGGAATTGTGGGATTTACTTAATCTTATCTCATTTTTATTAATACGTTTATTATTAAATTTCTACAACTGATTTTGGGCAGTAGTGGTTAAAACATTTGGAACTGCGATCGTATTGGTTGTTTTCATTGATTTATTTTCTTCAAATCACACTTAGTTACTAAAATTTATTTTTTACATATTTCTCATACATTGTTTTATGTTAAACAAATAAAAAAAAATTAATTCCGTTAAATTAAAACAACAAAAAAATTAATAATAATAGATGTATTCAAAATGCAGGTGCTCAAAACATTTGCAACTCTCATTATTCTTACTCTTAACGAAACAATTTATATTAATAAATGCTAGGATATAACGGTAATCGCATTCCTTTTTAATATGAGATTCAGGCCGTTACATTTTTTAAACAAATTTATTATAACTGTTGTTCTTTGGAAGCATAAACATCGTAAGAATAACTTTTGTAAAAAATGGCAGGAAATAAATACAATTCTGATTTTAAATCAAAAGTTTTAAATGATTTTCAAAATGGACTTTCCCAAAAAGAAATTTCCAAAATCAGCGATTTGCCGCATCCACACAACTCATAAAGGTGGAAGACCCCGTATTACAACTGTAAGAGAAGATGGAAAATCAAGAATTTGTTTACGAAATATCCCAAAGCAGTTCCCAGAGAAGCTAAAACTAAACTTTTAATAGATGCCAGTCTTCCCACATTAATAGAAGAGCCCGAGAATATAGTCTTAGAAGTTATAGATGTACAAAAAAACCGTTTGTGTCGGAAAAAAACCGAAAAGCTCGGCTTGACTTTGCACGCACCCATTTGAACTGGACTCAACAGCAATGGAAAAATGTATTGTGGTCCGATAAGTCTGAATTCAACCTCCGGTGATCAGATGGAAGAGCCAAAGTTCAAAGACCACGAGGCGAAAAGTTTAATCCCAGATACACAACCACCACAGGGAAGCACGGAGGTGGAAACATTATGGTGTGGGGGTGATTTTCAGGAAATGAGATTGGCCCAATTCACCGCATTACTAGCACAATGACGGCCACAATCTATAGAGATCTTTTGAGTTCAGTTATGCTTCCGTATGCTGAATGGGAAATGCCACTCTCATGGACCTTCCAGCACGACAACGACCCAAAACACACGGCGGAGGTTGTAAAAGTTTGGCTGCAGGAAAATGAAATTAATATCATGTCGTGGCCGGCTAAATCTCCCGATTGAGAACACGTGGATGATTGTAAAACGGAATATCGGCAATAAAGTATTCCGAAATAGTGATGAACTTTTCATCCAGTTGGAGAAGCAGTGGAATGAAATGTCTGACGATTATATTAAAAAGCTCATTGCCTCAATGCCTAAGAGGTGTTCAGAAGTTATAAAAAATAATGGCTACGCTACAAAACACTGAGCGTTAAAACCATTGTTTGTATTTCCTGTTAATTACTTTAGGAGTTGCAAATGTTTTGAACACTGCACTATTGACTTATTTTGTTAAAATTACTTTTTTTTATTTTTGAGAAGTTATGAATAATATTTTTGTATTTGTAAAATAATATGCTATAACTGAATTTAATAAAAAAAAACAAAAACTTATACCACAAATCTTTTTGATCAAAAAAAATTATAATTACCTAAACCATGATTTCAGTTGCAAATGTTTTGAACACCACTGTATATATGGGAAAATATTTACCAAACATGTTTTGTTTTAAAACAAGTCCAAAACACGTTCAGTGGAAACGAAGCCCATTTTTTAATTTTTTTATCATGGTATTCTAACACCTGTTTTCTTTAGGAATGTTTTTGGCTTACTCAATATTATTGACATTAACCGACAACAATTGGACTCAAAATTTAGTCATATTTATGGTATGATTTACGATCAAAATAAAAAAACAATTTATTAATCAAACATGCACTCCCCCACCCATAATTTATCAGTAATTTCTAAATTTTTATAACTGAAAGCAACTAAATGACGATAATTATAAACTAATCACGTTTCTTGCAATAACAATGAGAATAATAATAGTTTTAAAGTTATTTTTTAAAACATAAATTTGACATCAATATTGCGAAAAAAAATATTACTTAAACTTAAACTTTCAATGAAATTCTTTAAATGAAATTGATGTAAATTTAACCCAATTTTTGTTGTAAATATTTTACAATTTTAAAGCGAATTGAATTGAAATTTTCCAATGTTGAATTTGTTTTATAATCAAAACCTATAATTATCTTTTGTAGGTTGTTGATGTTGTTGTGGCTGATGAAATATTGAGAATATGTATGAAGTTTCAGAAATGGCAAAAAACAAAAATCTTAAACATTTGTTGAAAAAATTTACATAAATAATATTCATGTGCAGGGCAAGTTTAAAATGGTACGAAAACAAGTTAAAAATGGTATTCAAAATAGCATGAAAAAACTGCAAAAATTACACGCAAAAGGCAGGAAATGGTATGACAACTCCAGTTAGTTCAAAACTTGTAAATTAGGGTCGTGCCAAAAAAAAAAAAAGGTAGAATTTAAGAGCTTTCTGTTTCAATAGCGTTCTGGACAAAATTTCAGACAAATCGGTCAATATTTAGAGGTCGATTTTTCAGGGTTAGGCCGAATTTAACATAAATTCAAATATTTTAAGTATACACTGCGTTGCAAAACTATAATTACACATTAATTTCATTAAATTTCGTAAGTTAAAAAAACAAGTGTAAGAGTTTAACCGCAATAAATGTAAAACCAATGGAAAATTAATAATATTTAGCCAAAAAACAATTCATTTATTTTTTATTTTACTATTTAAAAATAAATAACAAAATCAATTAGTGTTTCATAACTATAAATAAACTTAACGTAATATATCAAAATTTACAAAAATTTAAGAAAAATATTTTAAAGCAGCAGTTTTAATAATGCGCGAGACCTCTTTTTTTCTAATCGAAAATTCGATCAGACTTACTGTCTACCAGATTAATTCTAAGTTCTTCCATTATACATCTCTACACCCAGAAAAAGTACTGGTTGGAATTCGGTCGAAACCATTAAAATTTATTTGATTGGAACTACCAATAATCGATTAATAAAGCAAAAATACTGTACTGGAAATTCAAAAGGAAAAGGAACTAAAAAACAATCCATTTATCCAATTATTGGTATTTCCAATCAACTTTTCAAATAAAATTCGGTTAGTAATTGTGTACGGTAGAAGCAACCAATTATTTTGTGAAGAAGTTGTCGATAATCAAAAGTGGTTACTGGACATACGGTATTCGCAATCATATATGCCACTAAATTAAAGGTTCAGTAGTACCAACCGAATAGTGGATTGCATTGTTTATAGAAGCAACTAATGATTGGCGTTGGTAAACTAATTTGAGAAAATGTTTGTTTTGCTAACAAAATATTCAAATTTTTTACTCAACATTTATAAGTGTTTGTGGTGTAGTGGGTAGAGAGTTTGCCGTGTACTCCGAACTTCCGGGTTTGAATCTCGGAAAAGACAAACACAAAAAGTTTTTTTTAATTAAAATAATAATATTGAAATGTTTAAATAGCAAATAAGGTAATGGAAATTAAGTGATTGTGGTGCAACCAGTAGGACAGAGACTATTCATCTGAGACTATTTGAAATACCAGAAAAATCAAAAAAGTTTTTTAATTTCAATAAAATTTTGTTGAACGTAATAATATTTATTTGGAATGTACAAATATAATTTAACATTACGATAGTTATCGTTACCGTCAGAATTCGATTAGCCACAAATTCGGTGGCCACAACTGAAACCGTTTTCTGGCCGTACGCACCAATAACTGCTTCTTTTAGATGAAAAACTCTTTCATATTGACGGTTTTCTGCGTAAACTCGACGGGTTAATACTCCCCAAATATTCTCACTGGGGTTTTGATCTGGAGAATATGCGGGCCATTCCAATAATCTTATATTTTAGTCATTCCATCGTCTGACGACTTACATGTATTGCATTGTCTTGTTGGAAAATTAATTCTTCTTTGTTGCTGTTATCAATAAATGGCAACAATGTAATGAGAAGAATTCATTATGGTGCTTGAAGTGCTAATTCAACTATACCGGCGAAACAAAAAGCGCCCCAAACCATTAAGGATCCGCCTACGATATTTTGAGAAATATCGTGGTTCTCTCCAATAGCTGTTAAACCCATCTATACCATCAACATTGAAAGAAAGAAATTTGTGTTTAAACAGTCCCACCAACAAGAGCGATGAATGACTTATATTTCTCCAGTTGGTTTGTAAATTCCTTTTAGCAAATTCAAGTCGAGCAGGACATGGGCTTTTGGCAAGTAATGCTATTTAGCCTTTTCATGGCTGGCTTAAGCACATTTACCTAACATTTAGCGATTATCTGATTAAGACTCCTAATTAAGTTACTGGCACAGTTGATTATTTTACGCCTGTCCGAAAACTTTTCGGATCATAAAGCTTTTTTTCGAGCCGCCTGTTTTATTTTTACCATAAGCACTCGGATTATTTGCAAAATTTGTTACAACCACATGTAAACGGTTAAGAAACTTCTTAAATAGGCTGAAATTTGCCTTTTTTCGAAATCAGGCAGCATTTTATTGCAAATTGATTAAAATTGCATAAAAAAGAAACATAATTCTTTAACTTTTCTTTTTTTGCTATTCTTCTTTGTATTGCAGGGGTTACTTTCCCCAAAATATTTCATTGTTTTTAAAAAATAGTTTTTATTTTCAAGTTTTCTTTTAATTGTTTTGATTAATAAAAAAAATTCACTTTTGAGATAAAACTTTAAATCTATAAAATTTATTAATTGACAATACAAATCCCTACAAATTGGTGACGCCTTAAATCATTAACGATGGCGATAATACTGACCAAACACCAGAAGGTGCAAATTCATCTCTTCGATAAAACAGCACAATCCTATCTCCAGAAATCGAATCGGCAAGGATCGAAATACTTCCATCGTTTTGGAAAGAAGAACCTCTAGTATGGTTAATGCAAGTTGAAACAACATTCCGTTTACATGGTATTACTTAAGATTCAACGAAATATGAATACCTCGTATCAAATCTCTAAAATGTTAAACAATAAGAGATCAATCAGTTATCACACTCTTAAAGACAGTTACAAATTTTAAAAAAATGTTCGTAATATTAGAAAAAATAGCAAAAATTATTTGTATTTATAATTATGCAACGCAGTGTATAGAAAGGTGTTTGCACAGACTTACAATACAATTTTTTTTAAGTACTTTGGCAGTCTAAACACGATTATGCAGTCAAAACACCGAACTTAAACCAGCCGCCCGAAATATAGGCCTAGTATTCTTCAAAAAAAAAATTGGTTCAAACTTTTGGAATATTTTCCATATACTTCTGGATCTACTGAATGGATTTCCAAGTTTGAGCCGTCGTTTTATTTATTGAAATGCATATTATAAACATGCTTTTAATATTTACAATTTTTTTAACAAATCTGAATGTTTTAGGTACAATTAAAAAAAAAAAAACAATTTTCAAGACCTATCCGGTGTTCCAAAATACCTTTACACATTTTCCGACATAATTTTACTCAAATTGGAGCTAAATTTATGTAGGATTCAAGTTCATAAAAAATAAAACATATTTTAAAGACATCTCCGCTATATTGACCAATAAACCAATTTTTCCGGGTTAGAGGGTTAATAAGAGAATGGTCCATAACTCGGAAATTCAAGCCGTTGGAAAGTTTTGACTTCAGAATTGGATTAAGGAGGCCAAACTATTTTAAAAAAGTTTAAACTCATCGGCAATAAGTACACCTGAATTAACTTTATTTTAACTTATTATTATTCTTTTTAATTCTGCCTTCAGAATACATTATATAAACAATTATAGAGAGGGATGGGTCCATTTGAATTTTCATGAATTTAGAGCTAGTTCAGATCATATAAAAGAGTGTAATAGTATTCACAATGACTAAATTATATACATACACTGTAAAGCAAAACACAGTTATATTTATGACTGTGTATAAACAAATAAAATAACGCTGAAACCCTAATAATCCGGTTTGCGACGGTATTGGGGATCGGAGAAATGCGGTGCAAACTGAAACGACGCAAACCGAAACACTATTTCCCATAGAATTGTACTGATTTTTATGTAATTGGTTCCATTACCCTCTATTTTAGCTTTAAACAAGTGGAAGCATTAAAGTCCGATGTGCCGAATTTGGTATTAAAAAAGATTAAATTCGGCTGTGACGAATTTTGGATACCCTCCATCTCGGTGTTTTCATAAACCAGGGAAAGTGCAAACAATATTAATATCTATATTCTTTGTAAAAATAACAAAAATAATGTTGTTTTTATAAGTAAAACAAAATATGACGGATTGATTAATGTATTTGGGATGTTACAAAAGAAAAAATGTTTAATTAAAGTTTACTAAAATGAATCTGAAATTCTGCAGTGGGTATTCAAAGGTTATTCTGATTACCTAAAGAAGAACGTGTAGTGAAATATATATATATTTGTATAGTTCCTTATGATGTTAAAAAAACTGTTGTAAAATTCGCCTGTTGTTTGTCTCTTTGCCTATATAATAATGACAGAAAGTTACTAAAATATATTTTTGGATCGTTAGAAGAGATGCAATGAATACAAACGCATAAAAACAGTTTCGAATAATCAGAATTTTAGATAAATTTAAGGGAACAAAAATACACTTGCGGAGACATACATAATGAAATAATTATGAAATGCAAGTTTACATTACAACACATGTATTTATACTATACATCACATAAGTAAAACGGAAAGTGTGATGAAACTAAGTTTGTCAAAAATTATAAAAGAAAATCTTTCGAGTGTTTAGGGTGTTTTCGAGACACAAAAAATTAAAGAAACTGGTATTTCAAATTATTGTTTTTCAGCTCAGTTGCTTGTGCAATTCTCGTTTACGACTCCTAGAATAAGAACCCTAAGAAATTTTCCCAAAATTCGATTGGTTTTTACACATCAATACTTTAATTTAGATTATTTTTGTATGTATCAAATAAAAATTATGGCTTTTAAGGAAAACAAATGCATATAATCAAAAGATTTTAAGATGAAGTATGCACCTTATATGTCTTAAATAAAAAAGTTCTGAAAGTGAATGTCCTTTAAATTGAATGGGGTTTTTAATAAATGTAATTAGAATGTAAGAGTTTCCTTGCAAATTTATTAAAGGTTGAGAATGAAAATAAGTAAAAATAGTGTACGAAAAAAAGTTATGAATTTACATTGTTGGATTCGGGGATTTTGTTCCTGGATATTTTTTTGATCTGATAACGATTAATGTGTCTGGCAACTATGGTTAATGCAGTCAAATAAATAAAGAATTTTAACTAAACTATTTTGTTCTACCTTTTTTCTAATTGGTGATTTTTTGATTTGTTGGGGTTAACAAAAAAAGGTATATGGCAAGCCTGGTATATGGAAAACAAAAGCATACTTTATAAATTAGCTTAACAATTTTTCGAGGGCTTCTCGTATTTGCACTTATAACCAGTGTTGCCAGGTTTGCAAAGCATTAAAACGACAAACTTTCTAGAAAAAATCGTCAAAATCGTCATCATATTTTGAAAAATCGTCAAAATAAAATTTATTTGTTAGAAGAGGGATAAAGTTTTAATAAAAAATAAAATACAATAATGTTATTCACATTTCAAATGTTAACGTGTTATCGTTGTAATATAACACGATTTTTGACACTTCTCTTTGGTTTAAACTTCGAAAATCATTATATTTTACAACGATATTCATATTTATAAAATGTTGAAACAGTGTGCCCCAGTAGGCTAGTTGGTAGCGTGCTGGCTTATCAGTGCGGGGGTCGTGGGTTCGATTCCCACCAGAGGCACTGATCTGTTTTCGCTACAACGCGCCGAAGGCCATAGTAGCTAGTGCTCGGTTAGGGTAATAGTATATAACTTGTAATTATATGATTATTAATTAATAAAATAACAAAAATATAATGTTGAAAGATCAAATAAATACAACTTTAAATCAAACTAATTTTACCACTTGAACTGTTAAACACTTATATCTGCATAATTCTGTGAACAACATTTCAGTGGCACAACTTTTTAAATATTAAATTCTTTTACAAAATTTGGAAATTCTTTAACAATAAGTCTGTTCGATTACTTTTCCTGTAAAGTTCAATAAAAACTACTCAGTAACAAAATTACAAATAGTAAGACAAATTTACAAAAAAGTAAACGAACAGAAAATTTGTAGGAATTATTAAATTAGATAAAATAGCTTGTTTTAAATATTAAAAAAAAAATCAACTGGTCATTATGGAAAAGGAAAAAGTTAATTGAAATTATCGACCAAAAATAATTTAAATGTTTTTTAACTTCTTCCATAGTTAATTATTTAATCATTTTCACTTTCAATCCATAAACAATTAAAATTTAATTTAATTTTTGTTTACTAAAAATACAAGCATATTTTTTTAATTTTTAATCATATGTTTTTTTCATCTTACAAATTCTTTCTGGCAAAAATGTATCCAGTAAAAACTTGTAAGTTCTTTGGCATCAAACTGTCACTTTACTCTCTCTTTTTACCAGTTTTTACTGCGTATTTGTCTAAACGAACACCTTCCAGTAAAAACTTGTACAAATTTTTGTGTTATCGAACAAACTTAATGTTATATTTTTAATTATTAAATTTTGGCACTTTATTTATATTATTAGGCCTGTTTTTTAAGCACCGGATTTATTTTTGGATGTATTTTGTTTCATTTAAAGTTGTATATATATCATCTTTCAACATGTAATATATTCGGGCTAGAGATCTGTTTGTTTCGCAAAAAAAGTCCATGCCTTGTGTTTTAACATGAAAATTGTTTTATTTTTATTTAAATCTAACTCCAATTAAATTTTATAAAAATTTAAAAACATGTTCTAAACATATAAACACAGATACTAAATTAAGCTAAACCCGTAATGAATTTATAAAAAAAATAAATGCGGTTTGGATTAAGTTTTATTCAATTCTAGGATTTGCATTTTTGCAAAATTGTATTTCACATCATATTAGCATATAAAAGCTAGCTATCGATCAAAAAACAATGTTTTTGCTTTCAATTTTTAACGAAATAATATAAATTTAATAATCGAGCCGGCGATTTTATGAGAATGATAAATAAGTAGATCTTGCTGACATATTAAATTATTATCAAAAAATCGTCATTTTGGAAGCAAAAGTCGTCAAATAGTCATTTAGTTATTTTGGGTATTAAATATCATCAAAATGACGACAAATCGTCAAACCTGGCAACTCTGCATGCGATTGCTACTAATTCATACGTACATACATATATATATATATTCCCGTCGTTCCTATAAGGAGCATAGGGCCGTACATACATACTGTATACAAAACAAAACAAAAAACAACAACAATATTTTGTGAGTTTTTTTTTTTTGTTTTTAAGTGTTGATCATGACCATGGATGGTAACCGATTCTATGTGGTTATTGGTCGTAGTAACGCTATTTTCTTTTATTTCGGTAACGGTATTTTAGGGGAAACTATACTTCAGTTATTTCGGTAACGGGATTTTAGCGTTAACGGTATTTTAGCGTTAACGGTATTTTATTTATTTCGCTAACGGTATTTTAGCGGTAACGATATTTTAGATATTTCGGTAACTTTATTTTAGGGAAAAATATTTTTCAATTATTTTGGTAACGGCATTTTAAGGATAACGTTATTTTAGTTATACAGGTAATGTTAATGCACACCACAATTTTTAACCGCATTATGCCCGAGTTTAAATGACTGTCTAGTTTATGATCACACTTTGGGAAAATATATCTATTTACAGAAGTTTTTTTGTTCAGATCTTGTTAGATTATTTCGGTAACGGTATTTTAAGGTAACGGTATTTTACGGATAACGGTATTTCAAGAATATCGGTAACGGTATTTAAGCGATAACGATAGTCAGTTGAAAGGTGTTAGAATCGGGGACGGTAATTCAGCGATATTGACAGCCATCCCTGCTTGCGTATATTCTTGTGTATAAGCCCTGTCGGAAACTGAGTTAACTTTAAATTAACTTTAAGCTAACTATTTCGCAACTATTACTGACTGACACTTGGATTACTTTTCAATGAAATCAACTAACTATTTTAACATTGCGATGTCCTAGGCGGTAGTCAGTTGGCCGACTCTGCATTACTTTCCAACTAACTTCAAGCTAACTTTCTAAACGTTAGCTTTCAGTTAACTTTTTGTAGCTAGCTGTAACCTAACTGCTTTTCCGTTGGCTATAAGTAGGGTTTTTTTAACTAACTGCAAGTTAGTTAGAATTAAGTCAACTAAAAGTTAACTGTTTCACGTTAGCTGAAAACTAACTTTTTGTAGCGAGCTTCAAACTAGCTACATAATAAAAAAATAATTTATTCAAAATGTTTTGATGGAATTTTTGAAAAATAATAATTTATTTAAAACTTCACTATTGTTTACATATTTACATAAATATAATAAAATATTATTTTGATTGTTTTAAGGTAAATTACATATCTATGGAAAAATTAAAAGAATTATTTTCAAAAAATTATATAAAAATTCACTATTATGTACATTTGTATGTACATACACTTATAGAAATAAACCTGTACGAATAGCAAAAAAGCTACCTAAAATTTTTTAAAAATGATGTTGCAGAAAAAACTGCTGAAATTACCAGATTATTTTACTTAATATTAGTACTATAAGAAGAGCAAAAATAAATCAGGTAACTTTCCAAAATTTTAGTTATATTCGATGTGAATTTGAGTAATTATTATTATTTTGTTATTTTCAGTTAACTAAAATTTTGCTCAATTATTACTAAATATCTGTAAATTCAACAATTTATTTTTGCTTTTCTTATATTACTTATATTTAGTTAAAAAACTGTCAACTTTAGCAGTTTTTTCTGCAACAGCATTTTTAACTAATTTTTAGTATTTTTTTTTCTGATTTTACAGATTTATTTCTATGAGTGTAGTTACATAAATATACAAAAAATATTATATTATTTTTTGCATTGTTTTAAGGTACATACATACAAATATTTAATATGTTTTGTAGTAATTTTAGAAAATAATAATTTTATAAAAACTTCACTATTATGTACAAATTTACATAAATATAAAAAAATATTAAAGATATTACAATTTTGATTGTTTTAAGGTAAATACATACATATATATCTTTGGAAAAATTGAAGGAGCTTTTCAAAAAATATACAAAAATTCACTATTATGTACATTTGTATGTACATAGTTATATAAGTATACAAAAAATATTAGATATAATTTTTTTGATTTTTTTAACGTACATACATACAAATATTTGGTATGTTTTGTTGTAATTTTAGAAAACAATAATTTTTTAAAAACTTCACTATTATGTACCTATGTACATACTTACGTAAGTATAAACAAATATAAAATGTAAATAAATAAATATTATTAATTTGGTTGTTTTAAGGTACATACATACATATTTTTTGAAAAATTGAATTAACTCTTTTTAAAAAATTATACAAAAATTCACTACTTTGTACATTTGTATGTACATAGTTTCATAAGTATACAAAAAATATTATATATTTTTTGTTTGATTGTTTTAAGGAACATAAATATATATGTGAATATAAATTTTTTATATGTTTTGTTGTAATTTAAAAAAATAATAATTTTATAAAAAATTCACTATTATGTACATATTTACATAAATATAAAAACATATTAAAGATATTATAATTTTGATTTTTTTATGGTACAAACATACATATACTATATTATTTTAATTTTTTAATTTCATGTTCTTTTTTTTAATGCACTGCGCATGAATATAACGTTTTTTTATTATTTTTAAAGCGTTGCGTATGTCTTTTTCAACATCTAGAGATCCAAGTGATCGCCAGGCATCTGTTTAGAATATAAAAACATATTTGCGTTTTGAGAATACATACATACATATATAAATTTTAAAATAATCATTTACGTGTCAAGGCGTGAAAGAAAACCTCAAAGTCTTTTAACCTTTTTTTACCATGAATTCCATCCAAATTTACGTCCATGCACAAATTTATTGATATTATTTCTGTTAATGTTTTCGGTAGGCGCCCCTTCAATAGCGACTTCATTGCATTTATCTGCAGAAAGTAATAAAGTAATTATATAAGTATATACATATGAATTAATTTAGGTATTTGATCAGAAAACTTACATAAGCTTCACGATTGTCTTCAGTAATGGTGGTATTTAATTCATTTAAGCCATTTATATTTTCTATGGGGAATGTAGAGGGTAAATTTTTCTTAGTTACTTCCTGGTATATAATCCTTTCTGTTAAAACTTTTTGCTCAGCCAAGGCCTTCATTATTACGTCGTTTTGGTTCACAATAATTTCTGTAAATGGATAATGAAGATAATTATGTATAAAATAATGAAAGATAATTTTATTAAAAAATAATTACCTTGTAGATTTTGTATTGTATCTGAAAGAGTAAAAAATATTGGTCAATTTAAAGTTTGGTAATGTTTTATAAATCAAATCTTACTGTTTATCTGCTTAAAATTTTCTTCAAAATGTTTCGAACAATTTGGGCATGGCTCCGTTTTCTTCTGATCTGTAACATAATTTATTAATACGAGTTATAAAAATTGGAAACTAAATATAATAATTATTAATTTTATTGTTATTACTTACAAGGTGCAATTGGTTGTAAGCCAATCTTACAACGATTAATTTGTGGAAACGACATCTTAACGTAAATTATATATGTATGAATGCAAAATGAGTTTATGGATGTGATTGCTTTAATTATTATTACTTGCAACCATGCAAGAGTGGTATTAAAAGGTATCTATAACCAAATGGAAATCCTGAAAATTTTAATTCAATATTTTCTAATTCTATAAATTTCTTTCTTTTTTAAAAAGCCTCCTCAAATGCCTTTTACTAACACTTCTCATGTTTGCTTACAAATTTAAATAACACTTGTAATTAAAACTAAAGCAATCACAAAAAATAACACTTGTTTTTATTATTTTACATAAATAATTTTATTTCAAATTTATACCACTTAAAATCTTTTATATTAAAAAATTATATATTTAAAAAAAAATTCAATACCACGCGCGAGAATGTTTACTAATCAAAAGTCTAAGCTGTTAGCTTAAGTCGACGGCGTCAGTGGCCGGTGGCTGCATGAAACTGAATGAAGCCGATATTTAATAAGAACATACTTAAAATAATTTTTAAATATATTTTAAAACATAAAACATTAAAAATTAAATAAATTAAAATAAAATATGTATGTCCTTATTTCACAAAAATATTTTATATTCATACATATATGTATATAAGCGAAAATACTTTTCAAGAATGAGGTTACTTTAAATGCATTTTATTCTGACGGCTCAGCCGACGTTACTTACTGAATAAAACCTCCTTTGAGCGCTTTACTACTAATCAACTTTGGACTCTTTCAAAATAAAAGTTTTCAAAAGAAGGGAAAAACCAAATAAAAAACACAAAGCGTACAACAACTAACCAAAACCAAAAAAATTACTGTGCAGAATATACACTTTGGTTAACGGAAAATTTGCATTGCATAGTAGATAGCTTAAAATTAGTTCATAAAAGTTAACTTAAAGTTGACTATTTTTGTAGTCAGCTACTCATTGTCCGACAGGGAGCATTGAATGTACGTATGTATGTATGTATGATGAAATAAAAAAAAAAAATTTTAGAGGTCTTCCCACATTTTCACTCATAACTTTTGAACGCGTTAACCGATTTTGATCATTTTCACTAGAAAACTGCTCATGATATCAACAAACAATTTGACTGAAAATTAGCAGTACCTCTTCTGTATTGGAGGAGTATTTTGTGTTTCCACAGACAGACGGATGGACAGACGGACAGACGGACAGACGGACATGGCTATATCGACTTCTCTATTCATGCTGATCAAGAATATATATAGTTTATGGGGTCCCAGAATTTTTTTAAAAGAATTACAAACATTTGACAAAGTGAATATACCCTCCTGCACTATGGGATGGAGGGTATAAAAAATGTTATCTGATAAAAAATTTATTTTTCAATAAAAAAAAAAGTTTTTTTAATAAAAAAATCTTTTGTCAATAAAAAAAATATAACTTTTTTATTATTTTTGGAAAAAAAGTTTTTATTAAAATAAAAATTCATAAGAAATTAAAAAAAAATTAAACAAAAATTTAAAATAAGGAATTCATCGTATTTAAAGTCTAAATCGATTACCATCTCTACAGTTTTCCTTGGCAAATTTGCTGATTTTTTTTATGAAATGATATAAAGTTTGTTGGATTGTACACCCAGGGAACTTCTGCTTTAAAAATATGTAGTTGTTTGGGTTGTAATACAGTTTCTTTATTTTTAATGTAAATGTCAGTCATTTGAAGAACAAATTAAATTTTTTATTAACCTTGTAGTGCATTTAAAAAAATAAACCACATCAAATAACTGTTTTATAATTTTACATTAATTTTTTACAGTAGTTTTTGTTATTTAAAAAAAAATAAAAAAAATAAATGTTTGTTTTTTACTTTTTGAACATTAAAAATCAAATGACAATGTTAGTTGAATTTACTGAAATGTTAGTCGTTCCTTTCTTTAAACGAAATTTCATTTTTTAAGGTTCCCTGAGAGAAATATGATTTATTAGAGGCACGTCATAGATCAGCTAGAAATTTTTCGATCAAACTGCCGATATATGAAACACGGCTTCATTAAGAAATGTTTTTTTTATCTTAAAGCGTCCTCTAATGGAAATATATGCAACATAAATTCTAAATATCGTTGTTTGCTCTCAATCATCTAGTTGGAGGGTAAATGAGACATTTTTTTCAGTAGAAAAAGAGTAAAAAAGATTAAAAAGCTCATTAAAAATACTCTAACTTCCCTGCCCAAAACCTATTCCTGGATCCCCACTGTTCAAAACAGAACACAAACAGCGTCATAAAAATGTTTCAATAGAGTGTTTGGCGATGTTTCGCCGCAATAATGACGAGGTTTTGCGTCGATTCATAACCATGGATTAGACATGGGCCGATCACTTCACACCTGAGACAAAGGAACAGTCAAAGCAGTGGAGTGGAATGGAAGAATCGTGTCCAAAGAAGAAGTTCCATCTGCAGGCAAGGTCATGGCGTCATCAAAACAATGCACCAGTTCACATTCAAATTATTTCATCACGCACATAATTGGCCAGATTTAGATCCCTCGGATTATTTTCTATTACCAAACTTGAAAAAATTGCTCGGTGGTAAAAGATTTGCCAGCAAGTAGATCTAAAAGGAGATTATGTTGAGAAATAAAGAACGTTTTTCTCAAATTTTTTATGTTTTCTTTCTTAGGTCGGCACATTTTGGGACCGCCATCGTAGCTACCGAAATGTTATTTCTACAAACATTTCAAATATATATTTTTTAATATTTTTTTCTAAAAATTGTGTATTTAAAAAAAAAATTTTAGACAAATTTTTATTGCATTTTTAAACAAAAAATCTACAAAACTCGCAAAAAACAGCTTTTTATGGCAAGAATAATTGAAAAAATGACAAAAGCAGCATTTAATGGCAAATGCCATAAAAAACTTGCCCTGTTAATGTAAAATATAACTACAACATACATTAAATTCTACATACATCATTAACCACACCTTTAGATACTTTGCATACGAGTACAACTCTGTAACTATTTGGAACATTTTATATTATTTTAATGTACCAGTAAAAAAAATAAAAATTATGATTCTTACTATCCAGAGAATTATCTGCTTGATATTAATGAATTTTTGCATACAGTTGATGAAATTGCATGCAAGTTTTCATAAAAGTTGCGCACACTAAATGGAAAAGTTTCATTAAAAACTGGTTTCATAAAAAATATGCAGTAGGGTGTCCCTAAAAATGGATTTGTCATTACACTCTCAGTTTTATTGCAAATGGTTCCAAATGGAAGAAATAGATTTTTTTATTGAAAAGCGTTAACGCGAACCGCCAATCGGACGAAAATGGTATATTTTGGAAAAATAAAAAATGTATTATTAAAATTTCTCAAAATTCGAAGTTTCCAAAAAATTAATTTTTTTTTTCATTTATTCATTTAATACCGCATCTAAAAATAGTGCTTACCTCACAATGTCCCTTTTAAACAGGTGAAAAACACTTCTTTATGTGCTCTTAGAAGCAATAAATCCATGTCTTCTTAGGCAATAAGAAAAACTTTTTTTGTATGTTGACAACATGGTATGCGTTCTTTATGGTATGCATTCTTTATGGTATGCATTCGTTATTGCTTCATTGGAAGCATTATTCACTGCCTCAAAGAAGGCATTTTGGGAAGAGCAACAGAATGCCTTCCGTAATTGCGTTTTTGTGTCCAAGGCGGTGAAACGCTATTTTGTAAGCATACAAATGTAGTTACTGTTTACCAAATCCAGGTTATTTTTTGCTGGGACATAATATACAATTCATTAGATATGCAATTCTTAATTCAACGGATATCATTACCACTTTAGCACGGAATCCAAAATGATCCACGAATTTGATAAAAATGCAAAAACGTCTTTTTAATTAATTTTAAAGATTTGTTAAAATGTCTAATTTGGATATGTCGATTGCTATTTGTAATATAATTAATGTTATTAAAGAAAAAAAAAAATTGGGACAACGATAGATCGAGTTTGTGTTTGGAGCTACTCCTTTTATTAAACTAATATTATCTTTACTTTTATTCAAAAAATAAAAAAATTTCTTCAACTTAATAGATTATCTGGCACTTAATCATCGGAATAAGCAAAATATTAATTTTTAACAAAATGGCGGCTTCTCAAAGTAAAAAAATAGATTTTTAATACAAATTTTGACCTTAGAATATTCATAAAATGGAAAATATGTATCGGAGAGACAAAATCTACGATCAATCTATGAAAAATATACATATAATTCTTCTCTGAACATTTGAAACTGATCGGTACAGCTGTTCCCGAGAAATCTTGCTCACCGACTTTGAGAACACAGTTTTGAAAAAACACGTTCAAAGTTTCAAAAGCTTTTTTTCATATAGAGCATTTCCATTTTATTTCAACGACTTTCAATGATTGTAATTTCGATAATATTTGTCGGACTGAAATGCAAAAGTTATGGCGGTTTAAAGTTTAAAAGCAAATCTAAAAATGTATTGCTTTCAAAAAAATTTAACTGTGTTTGAAGTGCCTGAGCGAAACTTGTTAAAGTAAAAAGAGAAATTTTTTTTTCACATAGTGGCTTTTCAAACAAATTTGTGATATCGATCAATTATATGCGTGGCCACTATTACTTATAGGCTTTTAAAATCTGTCAATATAATTGTTTGTAATATAAAAAAGCAAAAAAATTATGACAATTTTCAAACAGTCCATATAATTTTTGCTTTTCAAATAGCATCCAGTAGCATAGTTTTCAGTATTTTTGCGATATATATGACGATATCTCAAAATCCATTAAAGCGACTCGTGTTCAACACACAGACTATTTTTTTTTAATTTTTCAAAATAAATTTAAGCCTCAAACTTTGATCGATATGAACCATTTGTGAACGTGGTCCAATTTGAATCAAATTTCAATAGTTTTTGTATGTTTTTCATACTGAAAGATGAAAATAGTAAAATTTTCTAATGAATTATTTTATGTGTATGTTTTATATGAACTAAAAAATATAAAAAAATTAGTCCCAAAATGCCGAAAAATACCGGGATCCAGGGATCGCTGTTTTCAAAGTCTCTAGTCCCGGGATTTATTTAAATCAGTCCCGTTCGGCAACCCTAGTTATAACTCTTTTAGATTAGTTCATTTAAATCTCGAAAACCTCTAAAGGTGTGCTATGAAGTGCATTTAGGACCGCAAACCAGCGACGAAGCTGCAAATCAAATTTTGCCACCATGGCAGTGAAATCTTCAATAAAAGTTACTACATAGATTAAAAACACGCAAAATTTAAATTTTTATGAAAGTTTCCATCACTCTTATTAATTTAAGTTACAAAACGAAGCGGCGATTGAACATAAAGATCAATCAGCAAGCGTGAAATTAGCTTATTATGAAAGTTGAACAGTTTTAAAGGTGCAATTTTGTAGACTTGTGTAGTTCGTGAACAAACTAGATCAATTGAACTACTCACCCAATTGAACGATATGACCTAGTTCATTATTTAGTTCAATCGTTCATTTCGTTCGTTTAACTCATGAGACAATTTTATGTCTTTTTAATAGTTTTTGCAACAGGCACCATATTTTCTAAAGTACATTTGAAATCCAAATTAAACGAAGTACATAAAAAATATCAAGTTTGCCCAAACTCATTTTTCTTAATTTTTTTATTTTGATTAATATATTTTTAATTAAATTTATTTCATTAAAATTTAATTATTTGTCACATTTTGTTTCACTATTAATTAATAGCAATAAAAAAAGAAGTGTCAACTATGAATAGTTCGTTAAAACGATCTAAAACATAGGCATGTGAACTATTGAACGATATTGTCAAAGATCGATTGAACTAAAGGGTCCGCCATCTAACGTTTTTTTTTTTTAACTAGTGCTTATTTCGTGAATGGTAACACTTAGCTCATGTCTGATTTGACAGATAATTAGTTTTATCCTTCCGCTGAACGAATATGATTGTGTATACGATTGAACAACGCTGGGAAATATTGCGACATTACTTTGAAAATCATTGTAATGTTGCAGAATGTGTGAGGAAATTGCCATTTTTCTTCGAAAATGAGCAAGGAGTGGCCGTTACAGTCAATGGCGATCGTTATCGGGCCATGTTGAACGAATTTTTGTTCACAAAAATTGAATAGTAGGATATTGGCAACATTTGGTTTCAATAGGACGGAACAGGAAGCCATTGGTGAAATACAACTTCACACAATCGATAATGTGCTTAAAAATTGGACCGATCGTGTAGGCTACTGCATGGCCAGCCGAGGCAGCCATTTGAATGAAATTATTTTCCATTATTAACCGGAAGGATTGTACTTTCAAATAAAAAAAAGAAATTTGAGAAAATATTCAGTAGTTTTTTTTTATAGCATTTTCAAAAAAAAAAAAGTTATTTGGCAGACCCTTTAGAAGAGGGACTTAGTTCATTCAGATCAATCGAACTAGAAAGAGTGCTCACTCAAACGAACTAGAATGGCCAAGTCTAGAATTTTTATACGCACGAAACATTCGTAAAATCAGATTTGCACTAAGTTGATGGAGAAATGTTCGTGCTATGCGAAAAACTGTTATTTTAACAAAATTAACGCTCATGTTTTTAACATTTGTGACGGTCCACAGTGGTGTGTTTGCAACAAAGTGGTAATAAGTATAACTTCTATACTACGAGCCCAATACACATACAATTTGAAGGAGTTATAGGGGAGGACCTAAGCTTTAGTCATTTGAGATACCCCGTGCTTACACAGGGTGATTACTATGGCACCAAAGTTGGCCACCTCGCCTATAGAAAATCTTAAGATTAAGCAATTAATTAGAAATACTCTAAGTTCCCCCCCCCCCAAAAAAAACATTTTCATGGATCCGCGCCTGCTCCAACTGTATAGAATTAACAACATTATCGAGCCATTGTTTTCAAAATTATATTCCAGTTATCGGTACAAAAAAAAAAACAAAAATTTTAAAACTAAAAAAAATTGGTTTCAATTTTCGACTACCATGTATTTATTTGTTAGGTGATACTCTAGGGTGGTCTTTCGTTGTATGGGCGAAAAATAAAATGAGATTTTGACTGTATCCCCCTCTTAAAATATTTGTATTAGAGTTCTAGAATAACGGGAAGATGTCCCGCATCGCCCTTGAAAATCGGGCCCCTTGGAAAAATGGGCATAATTTAAAAAAAAATTAAAATTTTTTTTTCTTCAAAATTAAAAAAAATATAAAATAATTTTTGTGTTGGGTTTAATCATAACTACTTAGACAAAAAATATTACTTTCCCAGAAAATCGCTAACTTACCCTAACTTTGTGTCAAACGAATTAACAAATATTTTGGGTGTACCTCAAAGTGGCTTTTTTGCATTTTTGAAAATTTTATTCAACAAAAATAAAAAACCTAGTGTTTGCTGTCAAGTATTTTTTTAAACACATCTCAAGTATTAAATAAGCCAAGTACTGTGGATATCCGTATTTCAAGGTTTTTTTTTTTATTTTAATACATTTTTACTTTAAAACAAGGTTTTAATAATATTTCATCAATATTATTGTATATGCTCTTTTATATGATTGTAATAACTTTATTATAAAATACTATTTTTTCTGTTGATGGTTAACCCATGTTAACCTGGGGTCAAATATGACCCACGTAAGAAAAATGCAGCTTTGTGTCAAAATTTATATATAAAATAAAAAAGGAATAATTTAATTTCTATTTATTCTAAATAATTTTCGTTAACCGTTTCTAGTCTTCGAGTAGGTCAATTTAGTAAAAATTAGAACTTAAAACTTTTCCACAATAATAATTTTGAGTGAAAAAAATTTACACTATTAAATTAAAAATACCTTTTTTTAAAAATACTCCTGAATATGTACAAAAAAAACAATTTAAATATGAATACAAATATCTGAATTTATACTAAATAATTAATTTTAATGAATTTTAAAATGTAAATAAATTACAATTAGAAACATAAACAAAAATTTATTTTGTCATCTTTGTGATTTTTGACTCTTTAAAATACGAGGGTCAATTGTGACCCCATGAAAACACAGGTTATCTATGAACACGAAAAATTATACTTTATAATAAAGTTATTACAATTATATAAAATAGCATACACAATAACATTGATGAAATATTACAAAAATCTTCTTAAAAAAAGTCGATTCAAATTTAAAAAACGTTGAAATCCGCTAGAATCAAAATGCTCTAACAAAAATTTTTGCCAACGGATATCCGTAATACTTGGGTTATTTAATACTTGAGATGTGTTTAATAAAATACTTGACAGCAAACACCAGGTTTTTGATGCAAAAAAGTCACTTTGAGGTACCCCCAAAATATTTATTAATTTTTTTGACACAAAGTTAGGGTAAGTTAGCGATTTTCTGGGAAAGTAATATTTTTTATCTGAGTAGTTATGATTACACCCAACACAAAAATTATTTCATATTTTTTTAATTTGAAGAAAAAAAAATTGTAATTTTTTTTAAATTATGCCCATTTTTCCAAGGGGCCCGATTTTCAAGAGCGATGCGGGACATCTTCCCGTTATGCTAGAACTCTAATTTTTTGCATGGTGAGTTTTTGTACCCAAACAAATATTTTAAGAGGGGGGCAGCCCCAAAAATCGCAAGTTGAAAAATAAGGACAACCCTAGTGTGCAGTCCCTAAATAATGCAAGGGTAAGGAGTTTAACTTATTACTAGGCAACATGTTCCATAATACCAACTTAGTACCTAGGTTTTGCTGGACATGGCCCTAAAATGTTGCACTCCTATGAGATAAAGTGTTGTTAATCCAAACAAATAACCCGCTTTTCCGAAATATACAAATTGCGAAAGCTATTGCTAAATAATATCAGTTTCACAGGATTTAAAAATTTTTGACATAAGCCCATATTAGAAGTTTGATATAATTTTTATAAAAAATAAAAATTATGTTTTTTCGACTCTTAATTGTGCAATGAAAATGAACTCATATATGAGTTCTCATTTAGTGGGATAACTTTATGTGTTATACGAATGTTTGCATGGAATTGTCACTTCTTTCAAAACGTATTCCGCTGATGGGAACCAAGAAAATTCTTGAAATACATCTACCAACACATTCCTGAAAGTGATCAATTAATAAATTTGAAAACAAAAACTCTATAGATTATTTGTTAGGACAATATCCTAAAAAAAAAATTTGGAGTGTGGCCTCGAAATTGAATAATTTCATTTTCATAAGCCCATAGTTTTTAGTTTTTTCAATAATACAGATACATACCGCTATTAATGTTTCGGCTATACCGATACCGGTACGAAGGAAGCGATACCAAAACCGATGCCTTTATTTGTTTTGGTGGCCAACTTTGGTTTATTTGCATTTGTTTCATTGTCTTTAAATAAATGTTCATCTATTTTACAGTGGAGTTCGGTTATAAAGAACACCGAATTTAACGAACTTTTTGTATAACGAACGATATTTCACACAACAAAAAACGGTTATAACTGACATCGTTTATAACGAACTAATTGTTTAGCCCCTTTTACGAGTTTTCATACAAATTCTTACGCTTATAACGAACACACAAAAAGAAAAATCGCAATTCCAAAATAAAAATTCTGCTGCATATCTTAAAAATTTTAGCTTCTTAATTACAAATTCACTATAAAGAATTAACAAATGTATGGAATGGAAGAATTGTTTCAAAATAAAAAAATAGGAGAATTTAAGAAAAAATCCTAAAATTTGATTAATATTTTGGAAAATCTTTACCACGCTTTTAGCGACTTTTTCTTAAAACGGTCCCCTCGAGTTCGTTATAACCGTACTCCACCAATGTATTAACATTTGTTTTCTTTAGGCCCTATAACAGAATGTCCAGTTAAAACTTAACAAACAGTTAAATTGAAAATGTATATGGGAAACAACGACAAATGTTAAAGTCCAAGTCCAAGGCTTAATGTATCAATTTATTAAAACTTAACTTAAGTAAATACAAACAAATAATTAAAAATGAAATTTTAAACATTTGTTTATAACTCATATGAACAAAAAAAATAAAATTTGTAATAGAAAACTTTGGCATGGTGTAGAATTTATCAATAAATATCTAGTACACAAGGGATTTACAAATCATACACTCAAAAAAAAGTTAGTAAAGTCAGCAAAAAATTTTGCTGAGTCAGCAAAGTTTTAGTCAGGAGGGTACCTGCAAAAAAATTGCTAATGTCAGCAAAATCTTCTGCTGACTGACTGCGAGCTGACTTTTAGCAACAAAATTAGTAGATTCAGAAAAAGTTTTGCTAACACTTAGCTAATTAAAACAAAAAAAATCCTTGCTAAAAGTTAACAACATTTTTGCCGAATATTAGTAGACTGAAAAAACTCAAAAAATTTATAGAAAAATTTATTTGCTGAAAATCGTTAAATTTTTTTGTGATTATTTTAAAAATAATTTACAATAAGTTACAAAATATAAAAATGTTCATACTCCCACATTGACGACATGAATTAATGTAATATCTAAAAATATATAGAAATAATTCTATATAACATAAACAAAATTATCTTTCTAAATGATGGCATCTTTTAAAGAAATCCTAAGATAATACTAGAAACAAAACGAAAAAAATAACAAAATATGATATAAACAACCATTGCTTTGCACTAAGAAAGAGGAAACATAACAAATTACCTAAGATGTGTGTCCTTGTCTATCGATTTAGTCTGTCTACCTGTACGTATATTTGTTTGTAATTTAAAATTGCGAATTTGACTACACTACATTAATAATAATTTTAAACATTTAGTTTACAAATACGCATTTAACCTTTATTAAATTAAAATACTTTATTTCGTCTTTAAATTAATTAATAGACTATTATTTTTACAAGCCGGTGACAACACAAAAATTAAGTTGTTTTAATCCACAATTTTGTTTTATGTATGAAAAACAGTTACAAAAATCTTCCATGGTAAATTTTGTTTAAGTCTTATAAGAGTTGTACTTTTTAGTATTTAGTGGTTGGTTGGTTTAAGTGGCAGCTCACGCTACTCGTGAGCATCAAGTAGAGTCAAAAAAGCGACTCCGTTTTGAAGAGACCACACTACCCGTAAGGAACTAGTATCCGGAGTACTAGACGCACCCCGTTCGGTTAATATAACGTATGAGATCACCGAATCCCACACGTGATATTACCGAGAGGTCGTCCAGTATATGGTCACCCAAGATATGGAGTCGAATATTCTGCAGCGCCGGACAATCGCAGAGAAGATGCTCCACAGTCTCCTCCTCACCCGCGACATCTACTTCATTCTGAGTATATTTTTCAATCTGGTTGTCGGCCACACTATTGATGTGCTTAACAGCTCAATTTTTTTACCAACAATAATTAGTAAAACATTAGTTCAAAACAGTTAAGTACTGAATATGTATAACTAAAATTTTAGCTGTAAAACATTAGTTCAAAACAGTTAAGTACTGAATATGTATAACTAAAATTTTAGCTGAAAACATAATTTTAGCAAAAAATTTGCCGAAAAATTGTATACTGGATTTAAAAGACGTTTTACTAACTTTTATACTAACTGTCGGGTCAGATCGCCAGTCACAGTACCACTCACTGTACCATCACTGTTAGTAGTGTCGACACTGTCATTGTTAATCCCTAGTATTAGTTGTTGTTGTCTGTTTTTTGTTTTGTCTATTGTTCATATGTGCTTTACTGTTTGTTATTGCTAGTTAATAACAAATTAGTAAACGCACATATGCACTCAATGTACTGGCTACTCTTAGTCTCTCTAAGAATAACGGTCCAGCTTTTTTTGTCTGTTTGTTATGTACTTGTTATTTTGTGGTTCTTAAAAATTTGTTATCATTGATTTTCATTACAATTTTAACCTTTAATAAAATTAGTCGAAATTAAAATTAAATTACGTGTTTTTAATTTTAATAAAGTAAAAGTTTTTTTTTACCGAACATTTTTGGCGACCGTGACAGGACGGCCTGTGTGTTAACGAAATAAAAATAAATTTAATAATTTTTTAATTCGGTTTTAAAGAATTTCATGGCCCGTAGAGCCAATACAATAAAAAAAAAACAATTTTAGTGGAAAATTTTATTTTTTATGGCACATACAGCCACAACAAATTTAAATAAAATTTTGTGATTTGGTGCAACAATTGTGGTTCGGAGTAAAGTTTCGTCGTTGGATATTCATCATAACCTCTGCTGCTACAGTTGCTGTTTTTCGTTCGTTTGGAGTTCTTTGCCGACGTTAACCACCGCCGCTATACAATTTCATTTGGAACAAAATTAAAAGTGATTCTTTTGATTTTGTAATTACAAAAAAGTTTTGTTTTCGTGGTTTTTTCATCGAAATAAATTTTGCTGAAAAATAAAATACTTTTGTGTAGCCCTTGTTAAAATTTAAATTTTTTCGATTTTTAAAATTTGGAAATTAATTTATTGTGCCGTTATTTTAAGTACATAAGTGGTACATAAATAAAAATAAAATTTTGGTGCCTTTTCATCTATTTTTATTCAAAATGGTGAACGATGATGCTACCGCCAGCTCAGCTTTGGCATCGTTAGAACAACAGAGAACCACTATGAAAAAGAACATATCAAAGCTACATAAGAAAATTGAAAAAGATGGCGACAAAGTGGATGCAACCATTTTGCATTGCCGCCTGCAAATTTTAGAAACTTATTTTAAAGAAATTTGTGAAGTTCAAGGACAAATTGAAAAGCTAAATCCAGCTGATAATTGTCGTAGTGATTTAGAAGAAGTTTTTATCACATCGAAGGCAAAGTTATTATCACTTTTAAATAAAAGTCGTTGCTCTACTTCAGCGGAACATAGTTTTCTAAATGCTTCAATGTCTGGAGCGGCACATCAATCTCGTTTGCCCTCGTTAAAGTTGCCCCGATTCGACGGAAAATACGCTGATTATAAGCGATTTATATCAACGTTTCAAAACATGGTCCATGATAATTCGCTGTTAACTCCAGTGGATAAATTTAATTATTTGCTGAGCTGTCTTTCTGGTCCTGCCCTAGCTGTGGTAGAGCCGTTCCTGGTTACAGATGAAAATTACCCGAAGGCCCTGGAACGGTTAAAGGAACGCTACGATAATAAGGTACTTATATTTTTGGAACATATTACTGCTCTTTTTAATGTTTCTCAAATGTCCAAGGGTGACTGCGTTTCATTGCGGAGCATAATCGACACTGTTTCGGCTATTCGTGGCTCTCTTTTGTCTCTTGGCTCGGAAATGGACGTTATGAATGCGATTATAATTCACATGGTGTTGCTGAAGTTGGATGAAGGTTCCAGGCAAAACTATGATGAAAAGCAAGAATTTAAATCACTGCCTACTTGGGATACCTGCTACAACATTTTAAGTAATCGCTGTCAATTTTTAGAAAGCCATGGGAAGAAATGTGAAACAGTGCATAAACCTAGTGGTTCAAAGCCAAAGTCGAACTTCAATCGTTCAGCGAATACTTTTGTAAATTCAAAAATCGAGTTGACCTGTTCATATTGTAGCAGCACTGATCATTACATCACAACATGTTCCTCGTTTTTGTCGCTTGTAGTTTCGGAACGTTTTAATTTTGTAAAACGAAATGGGCACTGCATAAACTGCCTACGAAAGGGTCATTTAGTTTCGAAATGCCCATCCAAATCTCGTTGTCGGGTTTGTCATGCAGCTCATCATACTAATTTGCATATTTATGCAGTTCCTGCTCATACAGCACCGCTATTGTCCAATGGTGCCCTAAATCGAGCACCATCTTCTAGTCAAGGCAACCCAGTTTCGTTGGTAGCTCGGTCATTCAAAAGGTCAATCATACCAACTGCAGTGGTTCTTATCAAGGACAATTTTGGTTCCTTTATACCGGTAAGAGTATTACTTGATTCCTGTTCTGAAATAAATTTCATTACAGAAGAAGTTGCAAAAAGGCTCAAGTTACAATTTCAACCAGAACCTCAAGGTGTTTCTGGTATTGGAGAAATACAAACAAACATCAAGTTTTCTGTTGCAGCCACAATTAAATCTCGTATTGGTTCGTTCCAGTGGTCCTCAGTCTTTGCGGTATCCAAATCAATTTCTGCTCAACAGCCTGGCGAATTTATTGAAACGTCAGATTGGAAAATACCTGAAACGATACAACTCGCAGACCCTTTGTTCTACAAGCCACAACGAATTGATTTATTGCTTAATTCTGAGGTGTTTTTTGCAATGTTGCTAGATGGACGCATTTCTTTGGGAGATAGCAAACCTTGCCTTGTCAATACTGTGTTTGGCTGGATTGTTGGAGGCAAATTCACTTCTCAAACAACTTCGTCGCCTCTTACATGCAACTTAGCACTTTATTCTTCAACGGAAACATTGGACAACACTTTGAAAAAATTTTGGGAAGTTGAAGAGTATGCTAGTGGTTCCCAAATTCTTAGTGAAGAGGAGCAAAGGTGTGAACAGCATTTTGTGGACAACGTTAATGTTAATACTGATGGTCGTATACAAGTAAGATTGCCTTTTAAACTCAATGCAGATTATTTGGGTGAGTCTTTTGAAATTTCTCGTAGAAGATTTTTGTTGCTCGAACGTAGATTGGAGCGTGACTCTATTTTAAAGTCAATGTATGTCGATTTTATGAACGAATATATGGCTCTCGGTCATATGTCGCCCTACGATCAGCCGGTTGCACTTCCGTATTATATTATACCACACCACTGTGTATTAAAACCTCAAAGTACTACAACCAAACTTCGCGTTGTCTTTGATGCATCGGCTCGTACTGCTTCTAATCATTCCTTAAATGAAATTCTCATGGTTGGCCCAACAATACAACAAGATTTGATCACAACTTTGTTTTCTTTTCGTCTGAACCGATTTGCGCTCACGGCTGACATATCAAAAATGTACCGTCAATTTCTAGTTGATCAACGCGATCGTAAATTTCAATTGATTCTTTGGAGAGCTAATAAAGAAGAAAAACTTAAAATTTTCCAATTAAATACAGTTACTTATGGGCTTTCAGCAGCGCCTTTTTTAGCAATTCGTAGCTTGTTTTATATCGCTGATCAAAATGAATCTTCTTATCCAATTGGCTCTCAAGTACTTCGTGAAGATCTATACGTGGACGACGTTTTAAACCGGCTCAAATAATTTTGAAGTTTTGAATTCGAAGAAAAATGAAATTGTAAAAATTTTAAGTTTGCATGGTCTTCAACTGGCAAAATGGAACAGCAATTGTCCTGAATTTGTATCAAATTCAGATGAAGAGGTCACAATTAAAACGGGTGAAAACGACGTCACTAAAACACTTGGTATGTCATGGAATCCCAGAAAAGATAATTTTTTGTTCCGTTTTGATTTGCCCGATGTAGTTTGCCCCACTAAACGTTCAGTTTTGTCAATCGTAGCTAGAATTTTTGATTTACTCGGCCTCTTGAGCCCTATTGTTATTCGTTGTAAAATGCTGCTTCAAGAAATGTGGGTACAAAATATCAGTTGGGATGAACCCCTCAACTCAAGTCTTACAAAACTTTGGCTCCAAATTAAGGAAGATTTGTCAAATATTCAAAATATACAAGTGCCTCGATATGTTTTAACTTCAGAAAATTTACTTGGCGAAATACATGGCTTTGCAGATGCTTCGCAACGCGCCTTTGGATGCTGCATTTATTATCGTGTTTATTTAGATGGCTCCTATAGAACAACTTTGCTGATTGCCAAATCAAAAGTCGCTCCAATAAAGGCTCAATCCTTGCCACGCCTCGAATTGTGTGCTGCGGTCTTGCTTAGCAAAACGTGGTCCAAAATCAAATCTAAAATTATTAAATTTGTATCTTCTATTTTCTTTTGGACAGATTCAAAAATCGTTTTACAATGGCTAAAGTTGCATTCATCAACACTAAATTGTTTTGTGGGCAATCGTATTTCAGAACTTCAGGAGCAAACTCGAGATATTCAATGGCGACATGTTCCATCAAAAAGCAATCCTGCAGATATTGTATCCCGTGGTTGCAGTGCAGCAGAATTACCATCCACAATTTGGTTCAATGGTCCTCAATTTCTATGCAAAGAGATTTTGTATTGGCCAACAAACTTAGTTGACAACGAGACAGAAATTTTGGAACGAAGAAAAGCAGCCGTTTTCAAATGTACCACAAATGATTCACCAGCTATAATTGATATCATTATTGATAAGCATTCTTCATATTATAAAATCATTAGAATACTTACTTATATTTTTCGTATTTTCAACAGATCCCCAGTAGATCGTTCCCTGAAAGCAAAAGACATTATTCATCTGCAGTCCACCGAGCTGGAAACCACCTTTTGGAAAATCGTCGCGCACATACAACATACCAATTTTAATGCTGAAATCGAAGCGATTTCAAACAACGGTTTCGTTCAGCCATCCCTGCAAAAATTGGCTCCATTTTTACAGGACACCAAAATGCATAACAAAGAAATTAAACTACTTCGAGTTGGCGGACGCTTATCCAATGCACCCATCCCATATGATGCACGATTTCCAGCTCTATTGCCAAAACAACATCGATTTGTTAAATTGTATATTGAGCATTTGCATCGTAATCATCTACATGCTGGCCCAAAGGTTTTGCTCGGCATTCTTCGTCAAAAGGTGTGGATAACAAATGCACGAGAAGTTGTCCGAAAAGTGGTTCGAAATTGCGTACATTGCTTTCACTACAAGCCAAAATTGATGGGACAAATCATGGGTAATTTGCCAGTTGATCGTTTAAGAGCTCAACGTCCATTTTTAGTTGCTGGTGTCGATTTTTGTGGCCCATTTTTAACATCGTATCGAATTCGTGGAAAGGTACCGTACAAAACCTATATTGCTGTTTTTGTTTGCTTTAGCTCAAAGGCGACTCATTTGGAGCTCGTTTCTGATCTCTCGACGAATAATTTCTTGTTATGTTTGAAGCGGTTCGTAGGCAGACGTGGCATACCACAACGCATATTTTGTGATAATGCTACAAATTTTACTGGCGCTCATAACAAATTGAAAGAACTAAAACAAAAATTGTTCTCTGATGACGTCATTAGCAAACTAAAAACTTTTGGTACTCAAAGTGGCTTCGAATTTTGTTTCATACCGCCTCGTGCTCCGCATTTCGGTGGCTTGTGGGAGGCAGCAGTCAAATCAGCTAAAACTCTTCTGGTAAAAAATGTCTCACAAGCTCATCTCACGTTCGAAGAACTTCAGACACTTGTCGTCGAAATTGAAGCAATTTTGAATTCACGCCCCATAGCTCCGATGTCAGATGATCCCAATGATGGCGAAGCTCTTACTCCAGGCCATTTGTCAATTGGATCTGCTTTGATTTCAATTCCTGATGAAACTTTTGATTGCGCCAAAATTCCAGTTTTAAGTCGATGGCAGCAAATTTCCTTTCTTAAGCAACAATTTTGGCAGATGTGGTCTCGTGATTATCTTTTGTCGCTGCAGCAACGATCAAAATGGTTTAAGCCTCAGCCTAACCTCAAGGCTGGACAACTCGTCATCATCCATGAAGATAACGCTCCACCTCAACAATGGCTCCTTGCACGTGTGACTCAAACTATTGCTGGCTCTGATGGAAAAGTTCGAGTTGTTGAATTAAAATCTACAAATGGATCCTATAGACGACCAATACATAAGGTGGCTCCTTTACCTTCCCAAGAAGATTCTTGAAAGCCAGTCCTTTCAACGTGGGGAGTATGTCGGGTCAGATCGCCAGTCACAGTACCACTCACTGTACCATCACTGTTAGTAGTGTCGACACTGTCATTGTTAATCCCTAGTATTAGTTGTTGTTGTCTGTTTTTTGTTTTGTCTATTGTTCATATGTGCTTTACTGTTTGTTATTGCTAGTTAATAACAAATTAGTAAACGCACATATGCACTCAATGTACTGGCTACTCTTAGTCTCTCTAAGAATAACGGTCCAGCTTTTTTTGTCTGTTTGTTATGTACTTGTTATTTTGTGGTTCTTAAAAATTTGTTATCATTGATTTTCATTACAATTTTAACCTTTAATAAAATTAGTCGAAATTAAAATTAAATTACGTGTTTTTAATTTTAATAAAGTAAAAGTTTTTTTTTACCGAACACTAACTTTTATACTAACTTTTATACTAACTTTTATACTAACTTAATTTTTTAAGGGTACTATTGTGGTTCATGGAAAATTTAATTTTTTTTATTTCATTTTAATCATTTATTTAATATCAATAAATATAAAAAAAAACTCCTATAAATTATTCAATTTTATGGCTACAATCTATGAATTGTTAAATCCTTAATACGCCTACGCCAAATACAGGTGTATTCTATTGATAAGTGTTCGTTAGTTGTAATTGTAACCATGGCTTTCGTTACAAATGATAAAAAAAATAATATTCTTAACCCAATTACATTCGATTTAGATCTGAAATTAAGTCAATAACATTTTCGCACGCATTTAATAAACACGCAATATATAATACAGTAAAAGCTCGCATAAGTGAATAACACATTTTAAATACAATTGACCAAACCAGTGTTGCCATAACACCAGATTTGTTAAAATTACACAAACCTTTTCAAATTATATGTTTTTTAATTCAATTTAAATAGGCAATCATTTAAAATCTTCAAAATCTGGAAGTTTCCTTTCGGAAAAGCTTTAAGAATATGGGGGTTTTCTATAAGAAAAAGTCATTAAACTCTATAAATATTAGAATCTAACATTTTTTATAGGAGAATGTTAAATCTTTTTATTTAAAGATACAAGCAAATCCGATGCAAGCATTTTTTGAACATCATTTATTCCCGTGGACATGCGGCCCAAAATGCTCCAGGCCTATTTATTTCAATATACAAAAAACGTCAAAGCTTTACTTAATACAATTGAATTTTAAGAAACGCGATTTGAAATATTATGACACAATTTGTGAAGCTGATGTGCCAAAATTGGCCAAATTGAACATCGATAATCCATACCGTATTGAGATTAAAGAAGATACCGCGGGATTTTATATATATTTAACCAAAAAATATTTAAACTCCCAGGAAAATGCTGGTAATGGGTGCGAAAAAGTAATGCGTTACCTTGTAATACATACTCCTTAACTGAAGCACTATTTTCCAACAAAAGTAATGAGTTACCGATAACGGGTGACATAATGCATTACTTCGTAATAAATACTCCTTACCTTCAACATTATTTCGAAGCATTGAGTTATGAGTTACCAATCGTTGGTTACATAATGCATTACAATGTCATGTATACTCCTGTCCAATAATTGGACACTCATGTGTTACCTTGTAATTATACATCATTACTTTTCACATCGTCCCAAAACATAAAATACTGACTTACCAATTATCAATTACATAATGCATGAAATATAAACTTTAAGTAATATTTAAAATATTTTTTTGAAAATCTATATTTAGACACATTACTTTGCGATTTTTGTAAGCATGAGTTTAAGATATATATCCCTATGGGAAATGAAGGGTCGATAGACCAGAAGTGACAAATCTGTGATAGGTGAAAATTAGACACTTCGCAAAACTGGTATAAACGACGACTTCGGTGTATCAAAGAGTGACAATTTCAGCAAAATATCCAACCACGTGATTGTTTAAATGCTGGATACACTTTGGCTGCTTTATTCTTGATATATCATGTAACTCTAGAAAAACTTACGTAACACTAAACCGGACCAGAGTAACTAGGGCCGTAACAGTATAAATTGAGAAGTAACTCTGAAGTGGTGCAAAATAATTAGATTTGTATAAAAAAATTGCAATTTGTTGTAAAATTGAGGATAACTTTCAGCGGTCGCTAAATTTTTCTACAATTTCCCCTTAACTTTCTCGATTCGAAAAGGGCTTTAATTTAGTTTTTTTTATACTTTAGTTAAATAGTTTAATAGATCATGGCATTTTGTGTGAAAATCAATAAGGACATCCTTTTAACAAAAGTCCATGACAAACAACTATTCTAAAAGACAACGTTCTTGTTAAAGTGACAGGCCCGTTCCATATAAAATATAGGTTTTATTTCGTCTTAAGTTCCCATAGTCTGCAAAATTATAAAATTATTGAGTCCGACCAAAGAGTTCGGTCCAAAAACCGCATTTGGACGATTCATGTTTCTGTTATTTAATAAAAAATAAAATTTGTTGGGACTTGTGCAATATTATAAAAATAGTTAATATGGCATAATTTTTTGGGTAAGTTCAGTGACTGGATCCGTCCGGATTCTTTCAGTAACCCGTACATAATATGACATATGCGTAAAGTAAAAAGTAACATGCCAATTATTTTTAATTTGTCCTCTAACTTGTTCGCTTATCGTAGTTTAATGATATGTCACGAAATTATTAATTTTGTACAAGTCTATAACATATGGCATTGTGATTAATCTGTAAATAGTGTTTTACTAAATATTCTTCTTGAGTACGCTTAAACCTGTCACGTAATATTTCATTTCGAACTGGTCCAGCCATATATCAAATAATGCCTAACATGAGACTAGTTACATACTAGACACTTTTAACTCGTTCTGTAGCGTATTCACTTAAACCAGTTTGGTGACATGTTATATTCGACAAGTTCTTCGATATATCTTAATTAGCTCAAAAGGTTAAAATTGTCACGTCCTATGACAAGCCCATGTTAAAAGTACAGGTCACTCTTTTATAACAGAACCGATACCAGGACAGGTTCATACACACAAAGTTCTAGTCAAGTGACCATACCAGTGACTGGTCTATTTCCTGCCCGGATTTTTAACATCACAAACGACAACTCGAAGAAGAACAGTTCATTTACATTCTACGCAACCCATTTATTATATATTATGATAACTCAGTTGGCAGAGCTTTCACCTAACAACCAGAGTCTTCAGATTCGAATCTCAGCCTTAATTACACATTACTTTATTAAAAAAATATTTGCAATAATTTTTTTTATGAAAATTCATTAACAGATTTTATAAAACTAATCGATCCCGTTGGACTTTTTGGAGGAAAATTTGTAGAAAGTAATGGAGTTTCAATAAGCTTTTTCTGAAATTTTTGTAAACCGCTAGGTTGCACAATGAGTGTACGACGCTTTGTATGTACTTAACGGGTTAAGATATTTTTCAAATTATAATTTTCATTTATTAGTAAGGCAAATATCTATCAAACTGCAATACACAATTTTATCTATTGGATTTAGACGATTTATAAAAAAATTTAAATATTGGTGTTTTTAGTCATTTTCTAAAAGTTGTAAATTTTTTGTTTGTTGGAAGAAAATATATAACTTTTCACATTAGAAAAGAAAATCATAATCTTTTAATTTCACAAAAAAAGTAAATACTGTACAACAAATTTTTCCCTTTCCAACAATTTTTCAAATGTCCCCAATCAAACTTTTATATTCTTTCTATAAATAAAAAAAATTCCAAAAACGTGTCAAAAAAAATTTCAAAAATGGATTTTTTTTAAATAATTATATAACACTAGAACAATAGTTTTTGATTTTTTGTTTTATTTATTTGTATAGTAAATACCACAAATTGTAAAATGCTTTTTACTCAGTTCTTGTATCTGTCTCCTATCCAAAATTATCAAGCTTTAAAAGTAGGTGTCGCTTTAAAGCAACGGCAGTGAAGAATGGGTTAATAGACACATAACTTTTCCCAACCCGATAACCATATAAGTAATTAGTTACTTTACCCCCTACTAGATAATGAGTCCACCCACTAATTTTGGGCTCATCGCCTTGGAAAATTCATAGGTGAAGTAATGTGTATTGTAATGCGTGTAGCTTTATGGCGATACATGACTTTACCCATTATTAGGTAATGTGTGGTTTTGCGAGGCTCTTTTTTTACAAAGCCATTCTTTTAATCCATAAAAGAAATATTCTGAACTAAATTAATTCTTATATGCTCTTAGTGTCAAAACAACCCTCATTAAAAATATATTGTGTTATGCTAATACATTTCAACAAAGCGTCATTTTGATACCAAGAGCATCTAAGGGTTAATTTAATTCTGAATATTTTTTTAATGGATTAAAAGGATGGCTTAAATATTTTTAGTTCAATATATATAAAATTCACAGTATTTACTTTAATCTTAATGTGGGACGTCATGGGTTAACGATGTTCAATGTGGCCAAAATATTTTAAAACAGCAGCTTCACACATTGCATTGTAATATTTCAAATCGCTTTTCTTACAATTCATAGTGCACTCACATAACAAATTCGGTTTGTCTCAACAGAATTGCATCCAAATGAATTGATTCGGTTGCTGCAACCTCGTAAATTCGGTTGTCACAGCTGAATTCGGATGTTGTAACCGAATTGGGGGTTGTGACATATTTCATATTTCACAATTTATGAGTCTATTAAATATAAAAATTGTGTTTCAGTAATCAATGTAAAAAGCGGTAGGATGCGTGCTCGAATTTCTTGGTCAAGTGGTATATGTCACATTGGTCAAGTGGTATATGTCACATTAGTGAAAATTTTACATTTGTTTGTAAATGTTTTGTCTACTAATATTTAGCAAAATGTTTTGCTGATTTTAGCAGATTAATTTTTTACTTGGAATTAGCTAAAATTTAGATCAAATATAACTAAATGTTTGTACATTCAACAGATTTATTTTTGTTATTTTAGAGGTAATTCATGTAGAATGCTATCTAAAATAATCAGGGATGGCAGACGTTACTGCTAAAATAACGTCATCGATTCAAAATTCCTGCAACTGACTATCGTTATCAATAAAATACAGTTACTGAAATATGTAACTGAAATACCAATATCCTTAAAATACCGTTACCGAAATAACTAAAGTACTGTTATCGCTAAAATACCGTTACCGCAATAATTCAAATAGCGTTATCCTTAAAATACCGAACTAATCTGACAAGATCAGAAAAATAATCGCTATAAATAGATTTATTTTTCCAAAGTTTGATCATAAACTAGCCAGTTATTGGAATTCGGGCACGATGGGCCTAAAATATCGGGGTGCATTGATATTACTCTTATTTTTAGAATACCTTATTCTAAAATATCATTACCCTTAAAATACCGTTACCGGAATAACTGAAACCCGTTATCTTTAGAATACCGTTACCGAAATAACTTAAATGCAGTTACCGCTAAAATACCCTTAAATAAGTAAAATAGCGTTAACGATAAAAAAAACAATACCGAAATAACTGAAATATCTTTACCCCTAAAATAAAGTTAGCGAAATAAAGAAAATAGAATTTGATAAAACTTTACGTTTAAGAAGATTAAATTCGTAAAAAAATGAGTTTAAAAGAATTATATTCAAAAATTCTTGTTGGTTTGTGTAACCTAAAAAAAAATCTCGCTGTCTGACTCTGAATGTTTTCACTGTAAAACGCACGAAGGATACCAATGAAATTGTTACGCTACAATTATTTACGCAAAACCACAACTTTGAAAGTAGAAACTCTATAATTTTATTAATGAGATAGGTTTTCTCTACATCCATACATACAATAATAGTATAATCATAGAAAACAATTTAATTGTTTTAGAATGTTACAAAAACAACAAAAATATGTTGCTATAGCAATTTCGTGTTGTGTTAACCCTCTAACGGGCAAAGGCTAACAATAAGATCTTCTACAAAAATTTGTATCGTTACCTAATTTAGGCGATATGCGCCAAAATAGGTGAAGGGTGCATCCCGAAAGATAACGCGTGTAAAAAAGAAGTTTTAGACAAAAATTTGTTTTGTTTTTCTATAAAAAATACATATGGCGATTTTCGCTTTTTGGAAAACGCGAAATTCAGGAAAAAGTATCTAAACTTCAATAAATATTGTTCAAACTTGGACTCGTTGCGGCTAATGTCTCTTCTTTGCGCCAAAATTTCGTCTATTAGTTTATAAGTTAAGACGATGTCCTCTAGAGGTCTCCTGATACAACCCTGTGTGTCCTTGGATCAAAATAATGACTTATTATTTAAGATATAGCTTCAATCTTACTTAGATTTCATTATCAAGAGTTTTCAGTCAGCTAAAATTTACTTTTTTTATATTTTTGAAAACTATTTTTTTTTCAAAAATAATTATTTTTTTTTTTTCATTTTGAATTGTCAGGTTTAAGCAGTGTTTTTCTTTCCACATCAGTTTCTCTAAATCTGCCCTCTTTTTATTTGTTCGTAAACTCGCAACGAGCAAATGAAAACATTTTGCAGAAATTTAAAAGTTTAAATAAATTAAGTTTAAATTAAATGATCATGTTCTTAAATATTAATTTAATAAAATTTTTAATTATTTTAAATATTAATGATAAAATCAGCAAGATAAAATTAAAATATATTAATTTTTAATAGAAAATAACAAAATATTAGCAAAATAAAAGTGAGTGTTTAAAGCCAGTGTTCGATTTTTCGATTTTTACTATTTTTTTCAAGTATTTAACATTAAAGTTGTATTAGTTGACCAATAACACTGCACAATATATTTTAAACAACTTTTTACTTATTGTGTTCGTTATTTTACGAATTTCGCTGTCTATATCGCGAAACAACGCTTTAATCTGTTTTATCAAAATCAGCGAAACACGTCAATTGTGAAAACAATTGCGTCCTTTATGTTGGATATGCATCGTTATTGTCTGATTACGTTAAAATTTTAGCTAAATAAAGGGTCCGCCATCTAACTTTTTTTTTAACTAGTGCTTATTTCGTGAATGGTAACACTTAGCTCATGTCTGATTTGACAGATAATTAGTTTTATCCTTCCGCTGAACGTATATGGTTGTGTATACGCTTGAACAACGCTGGGAAATATTGCGACATTACTTTGAAAATCATTGTAATGTTGCAGAATGTGTGAGAAAATTGCGTACGGATTTTGGAAGAAGAGAAGCACCGTCAGCTCCGTATGTTGGCGGCCATTTTTCTTCGAAAATGAGCAAGGAGTGGCCGTTACAGTCAATGGCGATCGTTATCGGGCCATGTTGAACGAATTTTTGTTCACAAAAATTGAAGAGGAGGATATTGGCAACATTTGGTTTCAAACGGACGGCGCTACGTGCCACACAGCCGAAGCTACACTCGATGTTTTGCGCCCTGTTTTTGAAGATCGCATTATCAGCCGCAGACTGATGTCGTTTGGCCACCTCGGAGCTGCGATTTGACACCGTTGGACTATTATTTGTGGGGTGCCGTCAAAGATAAGTGTTACGCCAACAAGCCAGCGACAATTGACGCTTTAAAGGACAATATTCGTGAAGCCATTGGTGAAATACAGCTGCACACAATCGATAACGTGATTAAAAATTGGACCGATCGTGTAGGCTACTGCATGGCCAGCCGAGGCAGCCATTTGAATGAAATTATTTTCCATTATTAACCGGAAGGATTGTACTTTCAAATAAAAAAAGAAATTTGAGAAAATATTCAGTAGTTTTTTTTTTATAGCATTTGCAAAAAAAAAAAGTTATTTGGCGGACCCTTTATTAATTTTTAGTTTAATTAAACAAAAGAGGATTATGCGGAAACCTTTTTGAAAACCGCGAAAAAATTAAATTACGCAACTTTATATTTTTATGCACACAGAAACTTTCGGCTTCTAATAACCCTATAAAAAAAAAAAATAATATGATGCTTTATATAATCATACGAAATTTAATATGAGTCTTAATACAGTTTCATCCGAGAAATGGGCCCTTATAATTATATAAGTTTTGCATTAGTTTACTTTTAATTTGATAATATCAAATTAAATTACATAGGAATGATGGCCCGATACAATTTAATCCGATTTTATATAGCGGTATAAATTTTTATCTGAACTTATACTAATATATACAAAATAAGCTATAGTTGTATCTGGTTTTGTTTATTAAACATCATTAAAACGTTATTAATACTTTTAGACTCTTGCAAAAAATTTACAACTTATCATTTGTAGCAAATTCTTTTCCATTTGGACATTTTATTTTATTAAAAAAATTGTCTTGAAATTACCTTAAAAAAATAAGTTGTTTGAGAAAAAAAAATTTAAAATAAAAATATAATGAAAAAAGAGATTTTATGGAATTTAGTAACTTACACCATTGAATAGAAAAACGGAAAAAGCGCTGAAACTTAATTTAACTTTTTACATTGAAAACAAATCGACAACTAAATTAAAAACTCCTAAATTGAAAAATGAAACAAGGTCTTTTTTAGGGCTCCTACATCTTTTCTGTATTAGGTGTAGAAATTTAAGAACTAGAAAGAAATCAATTTAAAATACGAAAATTGAGGTACATTTTGTGTATAAAATTTTACACAAAATGATACGTATTGATGTAATACGTATTTATATCCAAAATATGATTGACAAATTTTCTAGTGTGACTCTGCATGGAGGAATATACAATTTTATCCAAAATTAAATAGTGATTTTTTTAATATATTATTTTGTATTTTGCACTGTCATTATTAATTGGATTCGATTAGAGTATTCTAAATTATATATTGAGCGAGATGCGATAAGACGCAACTACAAGGTGGCGCAAAAGTAATCCTCCTATCATAAAATGCTATAAATTTTGCGATTGGCCCCTAATGTCAGTTCTGTTTTGACATTTGTGTAGTAAACACATGCGAAATACACGTTAATAAACAATGTTACGCTACACTGCTCCAGAACGCGGAATATTGGTGACTATTTATTTGACCTATTTATTTGACATTTTTCATCAAAAATCATGAGTGATGGGCCTCCATTTCCATCTTAGCGGGTACGTAAATAAGCAAAATTTACGCTTCTGGGGCACTGAAAATCCACGTGTAACCCACGAAGAGCCATTACACCCGCTCAAAGTCACTGTATGGTGTGCTGTTTTCGCTGGAGGAGTCATCGGACCTTTTTTCTTCGAAGACGTCGCGGGCCATTTCGACGAAATTTATTTTATATATGAATTTATATAATTATTCCCGGTTTAATACACTGGCAGACAAAAACTTATAAGTGTATATAAAATAATGTATTATTTTATGCAAACGTTTTAACTCGGGAAATCAAAGTGATAAACCCGCCCAAAAAACTACGTATTTTTTATTCGTGAAGTCAAAGTTTTTAGATTTTGCAGACAATTTAAAAGGCAAATATCCTATATAAATTGCCTGACACTTAAAAGAAAGCTTTTCCGATGGATTCCCTTTAAACTTAATAAAATTCGGATAGGTGATAAAGGAGATTGTACTGTAAGTGCAATATCAACTTTTAAAATGACACACTACGGCACACATTAACTTTAGTTTGGGTCGTAGTGGTTTCTCCGCAGTGGTATCTCCGTTTTAAAAGATTATGTCAAAATACACAGACAAAATTATTATCAAAAAATTTCAATTAAGTTATTTTTAATTTACAACGAGCTTCCAACCTGCGTATATTTACAAAAATAAAGCAAATCAAATATATTAGCTAGGTTGATTTTTCGATCTGGCTAAAGATCTCATCAGAACCTGAAGTTTTAGAAAAGCTAGAGCCTCAGAGCTTTAACAAAAAACCTATTAATTATCAATTTTGCTCCATCCTTGTATTATTAGTAATCAAACACATGGTTAGGGTCTTTTGCTAACAACTTTTGTTCAATTTCAAACTCACTTTCAATTAAATGTTTAATAATATGTATTAACTATTTAATTGAAGGTGATTTTGGTATAAACAAAATTTCTAGTTTTTATAACGATAATAACAACATAGAAAAAAACTGCAAAAATTTTAAAAAATCGATTAATGTAAAAAATTCGCTTTTTTTTATTTTGGCAATTTTTTTTTAATCTTAGCAATTTTGTTTTAATTTTAGAGATTTTTTCGAATTTTGGCGTTTTTCTTAATTTCGGTAAATTTTTTTAAATTTCTGCAATTTTGAGGATTGTGTTTTTATATTTTGGATTTTTTTTTTAAATTGGCGGTTTTTTCAAATGCTTTAAATTTTTTTAAATTTTGGTGATTTTTTTAAAATTTTGTAATTTTGGCGATTTGGTTTCAATTTGAAGAATTTTTTACCAAACTTTTGGCGATTTTCTTTTAAATTTGAATTCATGATTTAATAGTATCTACTAAAAATTTGGTTTGAAATAAAAATCAATATTCAATTAAATTTTTATTTGATACGAATAAAGTTATAATTGAAAATAATGTCAATTAAATAGTAACACATTATTTTAATTGTTACAACAATTTACTCAATAGGACTGAATACAATTAAACTTTTAACTGAATCAACAAATATTTTAATTGAAACTCAATTTTAGTTTTTTCTGTGTAGACATATTTAATTGTTAGTTTGCATTGTCTCAAGCAATTTTTTGATTTTATTTTAAGGCAAAGTCATCGAAATCTCTTATGAAATGTCTTTATTTATGGCTTTTTTGTCGAAAATCAACTCTAACAATGGTAGCCGCCAATTTGCGGGCGATGTTTTTTCAATGATATTGAAGATTCGAACCATATAATATTTCCTATGCGATCCAAGTCAAAAAATAAATATTTTTATATTAAATTTATCAATAACATTGTTACTTCCTAACGAATTGTAAGTTTTTAAATTTGTTAAATCATTTGGGGGGGGGGGCTCTAGCCCCCCCTCTCAGTGTATTAGCGATTTTTTTTAATTTTTATGATTTTTTTTTCATTTCCAATCAAATAAATCCGATTGCTTTAATTGAAACAACAATTTTCTTAATTGGACCACAAATAATTTAATTGAAACTCGATTTTAGTTTTTTTCTGTGTAAGAATAAAACATTCATTTGGCGCATTTGTGGTGAATTTGCCTCAGGGCAGCCTTACCCGTTAGAGGGTTATAAGAATTTTAGCATTCTTTTGTGGCAAGGTGTATTTGAAAGAACAACTAACAAATTACTATATTAACCATAGTAATTTGTTAGATGTTCTTTCAGATCCACCTTGCCACAAATGAATGCTAAAACTCTTTTTACGGGTAATTCTGCCTCAGGGCAGCCTTCATAAAATTTACCACAAATGCGCCAAATGAATGTTTTATTCTTATCGGTCAGTCAAATTACTTACAGGGAGAACCCGTTCATGGGTTCCCTCCGATTGCAATGAAATTTGTATATATATTAAAGAATCAAAAATTAAGAGACCCATATTTTTTTTTAGCTGCCCAATCTCACATTTATTGATTAAAGAGTGGGGTCAAAAATTACCTCATTTTCAGATTTTTGCGATTTTTTCATATTTTTTTTCAAAGAAACTATATAAAGGGTCCACCATCTAACGTTTTTTTTTCAACTAGTGCTTATTTCGTGAATGTAACACTTAGCTCATGTCTGATTTGACAGATAATTAGTTTTATCCTTCCGCTGAACGAATATGGTCCGTATGTTCGTTATCTTGTGAAAAAAGTGAAAAAGTGTGGCATCCTCATCAATAAACCAAAGCGTGAAAAGTCACCCGAGAATATTGCTGCTGTGGCAGAAAGTGTGCGTGAAGAGTAGCTTGTCCCGTTAAACAGCGTTTTTTGCGATTTCGTTGTAGTAACAGCACTCGAACGACGCTTATTAAAGCCCTTAACAATAATAGTTCAGCATAAAAATTTTTGAAGTTGATCTTCAGTTCCCTACCAGCGATTTAAATTTGCGGTTCTAGTACATTTTGCCTAAAAAAAGTTTCGACGATTTTTTTCAAATGTGTCTCAAAAGTTTCGTATTTTAGCCCTTTTTAAGAAAAAAATAATTTAAAATTTTTGGTAGAGTAATTTTGGACCACTGGAAGATGTTTTAGTTTTCATCAAGCTAATTTTCTTACAATATTTTCTTTAAATTTTTGCATTAAAACACTCAAAATCTTTTCATCTTTTGGAAATACAGGTCATATATGAAAAGATTTTTAGTGTTTTAATGCAAAAAGTTAAAGAAAATATTGTAAGGAAATTTACTTGATAAAAATTAAAACATCTTCCAGTGGACCAAAATTACTCTATCAAAAACTTTAAATTATTTTTTTCTTAAAAAGGACTAAAATACGAAACGTTTGAGCCACATTTGAAACAAATCGTCGAAACTTTTTTTTTGTCAAAATGTACTAGAATCGCTAATTTTAATCGCTGGTAGGGAACTGAAGATCAACTTAAAAAGTTTTGATGCTGAACTTTTATTGTTCAGGGCGTTAATACGCATCGTTTGAGTGCTATTACCGAAAAATTTTTTCTATCGGGACACGCTAGTGAAGAGCCATCAACATCAATTCACCGTCGTTCTCAACAATTGAACATTTCGGAGACATCATTGAGATGAATTTTGCATAAAGACCTTGGTATGACGCCATACAAAGTCCAATTGGTTCAGGAGTTCAAAAAAAAAAAAAGTTATTTGGCGGACCCTTTATAAATTTGGTATCTAATGAAAAGTATTTGAAAAGCGCATCAGCAGTGCGAAGAAGCTTGTCAGTGCATACTCAACTTTTCGTGGTATTCGAAAAAACACATACAGTATATCTCGGAAACTAAACAGACAAATTGTTTTGTCTAGAGTAGTAAGAAACAGGAGGAGTTATGAGTTATGAAACTGTTAAATTTTTACGAAAAACAATGAAGCTTTTATCATATCTATCAAGGTTTTCATAAATAAGATGAAGAGTGTAAGGAAATTCGATGTATTGGAAAGTGAGATTTTTTTTTTTAAATTTAAATGTTCTTAGTTTCTCATTGGGAGAACTCAAAGTTTTTGAAGTGATTTTAGAATAGACATTAATTGCTACATTAAAAATGTATTTCTTTATTAAAAATTTATTAATTATTTTTACACGCCAGGCGTATTATTAAATTTTTTGTTAATTTTTAACATTTTACAAAACTAAAAGTTTATGGCAATCATTCAAAATTATTTTAATTTTTTTAAGAAAAATAAACCAACAAATTATAAATGACGTTATTAGAAAAGGCCTGATGGTTGATTGGTAAAATCAAAATCAAAATCACAAATACAAAATAAAGTCTGGCAAATAGTATGAAATTCATTATAATTAATTGATTTTAAAATCGAAATAAAGAAACAAAACAAAAAAAAAAGTATTTTGAATAGAAAATTTCAGAGAAAAAACAAACAATTTTGAATCTAGTCGTAGTAAAATTTATAAAAATCCCAGAAAAACATATGACGAATTTCAAATATTTCCGACACTTGAAGGAAAATATTTAAACATTTTTTTTTGTATGATATGAATAACTTATACACCAAATAGACGTAAGCGCCAAAATCATAAGCTTTTTTAATTTTTTTTACATAAGGGGGTCTAATCGAACCACATTTTGGTTTTTAGCGTTATTTCTTGTTTGGTCCAAAGAGAATACGGGGAACTTCAAAAATGTACGCCACTTTGATTGAGGTAAATATATTTAAAAAAAAAAATTTATGAAATGAATAAACTTTTGCGTGTATGTTAGCCGATGTTCAAGCATGCTAAATCCATCTGCGTTAATCATTTGTGTAAAACGGCTTAAAAATTATGTCGGTTTAAATTTGAAGCAAATTAAAAATATTAAAATTACAATTTTTGATTAGATAAAATAAAAGCTAAATCAATTTATGCATCTCATTGTATTTATCACATTTTAGAGTATATACCACACCACAAAAAAATATAAAAATACACTTAAAAATGTTTTTGTTATACATTAGAACTTAAAAAGAAAACCGCTAATATTTTAAAAAACACGAATCTTTTGCCGGTTTAATGATATTTAGTTGGGTTTACTTACAAGCATGAAATCATATTAAATACATTTAAATTCGCAAAATTAAAAATTTTATATAATGATACTTTTTATGGTTAGAATTTTTTGATGCATTTTCGATTTTAGTATTAAGCTTATTAAATTTTTTTATTTCATTTACATTTCATCAGAATTGATACAGCGCTTTAGTTGTCACAAAGTGAAATGTGTTTGGAAAAAACTGCCTCTGTAGCTGATATGAATGAAAAATATTTAATTTTTTTGCACTTTATCAATTTAATCCGTCGTACGTATTCAACCTAACTATGTTCTCAAGCCATGTTTTTTTTTATAAAAATTTCCAAAACAAAATAATTAAATTTAGAAATGTTGAGGTTAAGAAGAAGAATAAACGTTTTTCTCTAAAAACTATAAACACTATTAACACAAATGTACTAAAATACATTGTAAAATTTGTTCTGTGGCGATGTCTCAACTTTAAACACGCAAAAGTTGTCAACACTGAACGTAAAGACCATACGTCAACCTGTTAACATTGTGAAATAGAGACGGAGGAGATTAGAAAAATAAACAAAAATCTAAAAATAGAATATTGGTGATGTAAGTGTTGTCACTTCTGAGTATAACAAACAATAACAGAAAAAGCTAATAGGAAAGAAAACTGCAATTTATCTGCATTAGATTCGAGGCCATACTTGGGTGTGATCGCTAAACGGTCATGACTTGGTATTGTTACGTTTGTAATGTAAGAAGAGCGCAGGTTTGATTCTTACATATTGTCTATATATTGTCTCAAATTCGTTTACCAAAGCCAATCATTCATTGCTACTATAAACAATGCAATCCACATTTCGGTTGGTACTACTGAACCTCTAATTTAGTGGCATATATGATTGCGAACACCATATTTGCAGTAACCACTATTGATTATCGCCATTTTTTTTTTTTTTTAAATTTATAGATGGTATCAATTCTCTTGTATTATCACAAAATAAATGGTTGCTTCTACCGTACACAATTACTAACCGAATTTTGAAAGTTGATTTAAAATACCAATAATTGGAAAAATGGATAGGGACACGCCTACATCAGATTGTTTTTCACAATTTGTTAAATAAGTTTTGGAACTTTAGCACATTTAATTACTATAAATGCAATTAATGTTTATCCCGATGAAAATAAATTTAAATAACAAATATGCAGGTGCTTGTGCAAATTTAAATGTAACTGACACTAATAGAAAACATATGATTTTCTATTGTTGATTTACTTCAATAAACGTCACTACATTGCTAGGTCTGTCAAAAAAACAGAGTAGTATTTGGAAGATGACAAAGCCAATTGTGACAATATTTTGTTGTTGTTTTTGTTTTTTCTTTGATATTTTAAATTTTGAATCTCGCTCCTAGACGAGGACAAGAAATTCTCATTGAGTTTGTGATTTAACATAACAAATATCTCTAGAAATTATAATAACAAAGTCCCCTGAAGATTTCCTTGGGCAGGAATGAAATCCGGATAGGGACACGCCTACAGCAGATTGTTTTTCACAATTTGTTAAATAAGTTTTGGGACTTTAGCAAATTTGATTACTATAAATGCAATTAATGTTTATCCCGATAAAAATAAATTTAAATAAAAAAAATAAAAAAAAAAAAAAATAATAAAAATGGAAAAATGGATTGTTTTTAGTTCATTTTCCTTCTTTTGAATTTCCAGTACAATATTTTTGCAGTATTATTACAGTATTTTTATTTATTTGTCCTATCAAATAAATCTTAATGGTTTCGACCGAATTCCAAACAATCCTTTTTCTGGGTGTACATTTAAAAAAAAATTATGCCAATTCCTTATAAGTTTGTGATGTTCGTATTCCGTTATTGGTGCGATGACATTAACTTGGTATACGCTAAGCTATATAAAATTACACCATTTTTCAAATACTGTTCTCAAAACTCAATAAAAGTAAACACCGCAACATCCCTATGGAAAACACTGCGAAAGTTTAAAAATTGGATAATTTTGGTTTCACTTGTAAACTACCATATAGCTTTTCACCAATCAGCGATATGAAAATTACTCTAGTGAGTAAATTTTGTATTGGTTTGGATCTGAAAGTTAAAAAACATGAGCAAAGAAATAAAATGAATAAAAAAAACTCTTGTAAGTTTCAAGTTAGTTTTTTTTTTATTTTGACTTTTAAATGAAAATCATTTCATTCGCTGAAGACATTTCAACGTAAAACTTTGCACGCCATAGCTTTTAAGTAAAGTCAAACTAGCCATGTCCATCGTTCTCAATTCAAAAAACCTTGAGAAATAAGAGGCATCCAATTTCGTGTCGAAAGCAATAGGTGTCGAAAACTTTTGAAATAGGTCATATATAGATATTTGATATCAATAAAAGCCTTTTGAATTGCAAATCCAACGATTTATTCATTCAAGAAAAAAGACGTAAGCAACACTGTGCTATAACGAAATATGTAAACAAACTGTAGTTTGTCCTATAGAAATTGGCGGTAACGTCTTTTTCGTTTTTGAAATTTTAAGGAATTATCCAAATGATCAAAAATAAAAATTTTTAAAAACTGAAAAGCAAAATCGTAGGGCTTACGTTTTCGTGTTAAACATTTACCTTTCCCGGAGCAAAAGTTATGGCGGTTTTAAGTTTAAATCAAATTAAAATATTAAAATTGCAGTTTTTGCTTGTATTTGCTTGTATTTAAGGTCGAAAAGGTAACTAATAACTTTAGCTTAATATCTGATTTGAACTATAACAACAGAAAAAATTAGCTCAACTGAATTTTAAACTAACTTTTTTTATGAGTGTATAGCTTTTAAGTATAGTCAACCTAACACCCTGTCCATCGTTCCTCTCAATTCATAAAACTCTGAGAAATAAGAGGAATCAGTTTCAACATGTATCGAAAATTATTGAAGTAGCTCATATACAATTTTTGGTTTTTATATCGAAAAAATAACACACACAAAATAAATTATTAAATGCGAAAATCTACACTAAAAATAATAGAAGAAAATTACCCAACAGCAGGCAGATACAAACAAAATCCATGGTCATTTTTATTATAAGTTCAATTCAGGGCCGTAGCCAGGAATTTAGTTTTTTGGGGGGGGGGGGGTTGGAGGCCCAAAAATATTTTTTCCGGAATTGGGCCCACACAAACATTTTTTTTTATTTTATCCAAATTAGGCTTTGATCGAGTATTCAAAAATGATATGGCAATTTTCAGAGTCTTAAAAAAATTTTAGCTGAGGTCTAAAAAGATCAAAGATTTTGGAAATCATAATTTTTTATAAACTTTCTGCATCAAGAAAGTGGTTCAACATTTTTTGATAGATCGGAATATTTGTTACATAATATTAAAAATTTGTTTATTTAAAAGTTTAAAAGTTCTTAAGCTTTCAAATTAGATTTTTTAGTCTTTTTTTGAATCCTAATAACTTTTTAACGCTGCATCAACTGAAATACTTTGTTATTGTTAGAAAAACAAATTTACAAAAACTGGGAAAAATATTATCAAAATGGAAAAGGAAATAGCTAAAATGGAAAAAAAATAATTGCTAAAATTGGAAACAAAAAAACGCCAAAATTAAATAAAAGACAAAAATTTCAAAATAATTACCAAGATTTTTTTCCATTAAATTTTTTTTTTTAATTTTAGAGATTTTTTCAATTTAAGGATTTTTTTAATTTGGCATTTTTTCTTAAAATTTTTGTCGATTTTTTCAAACAGCGATTTTTTTAATTTTGGTGATTATTTTTAAATTTGGAGATTTTGTTGATTTTGTTGATTTTTTCCAATGTTTTTTTCAATTTCTACGATTTTTAAAAATTCTGACTTTCGGTTTTTTTAACTTTACTGGCAATAATGTTTTCTGTGTAATTTAATTGTTATCCGGTGGATTTTAAAAGCGTTAAGAAATATAATTTTATTATTCATATTCAAAAAGTGAATGTTAAAGCAAGACTTCAGTATCTTCAGCTGATTCTATTCTACATTAAAAGCACTCTAAATCAGAGTTTTTATGCGCCAAGGAATATTAAAAGAAATAAATTGAACCATTCTTTCTCCTAAAAATTTTGAGAAATATACAAAGCTAGAACTTATAATTTTTATGTAGAAAAATTCTTCAAAATTTTAATAAATTTCAGTAGGATAAAATGATAAAAAAAACTATTATTTTTTAGAAAGAAAATTAAATCTAATTTTCAAATAAAAAAAGTCCACGGAATCAGGGATTTCATATAATTAAAAAAATATTCAGATACGTTTATGTTCTGAATATTTTATTATAAATAATTTTTTTTTTTTTTTTTTTTTTTTTAAGAGAAGCAACACTCAGGAAATTCTTCCTATTAATTGATGTGTTACTTTTTTGGAAAGGGGATAGTGGAAAGATGAAAGGTGGTGAAAGATGAAGGGCTTCAAACCTTGCAACACTGTAATTGCGCGAGTAGATAAGTCTTAGAACAGTTGTTGCTCGCCACCTGATGTAGGGTTGGCGAATTTATTGAAGCTTTTTGTTTCATAGCCCTGATTCATTATTTTACTTCGGTGGGGTTAAGTGCTATGGGAACACCGAAGGTGGGCGCAGCGATACATATAAGTGATAGAAAACTCATACATATTATTTTTCTAAATGGATGTTGTCGTCACCGGGAATCGAACCCGGGACCAACTGTGTAACAGTCCAACGCGCTAACCAATACACCACAAAGTGGTACAAGTGCTGGCAACAAGTGCTTTCCCAATCTCAAAATGATACCATCAAAATGTTGGTAAAACCGTCAAATAGGTGGTCTAAAAATTTGTTGTTCAAAATAAAATTAAACAAGAGTTCATGTATAACTTTTTCTGGCTGCCAGATTAGCAGCCGACATCTGTAACCACTGAGCTGAGCATCGAAAGAATTTATTCAATATGAGCTTAATTCACAAAAAATTACTTCAGTACAAAAAATGCTTATATTTAATTCCGTTAATCCATTCCCAAAGAATTCATTCACTAGCTTCATTCAAAAGCTTTAATTTGTATTGAATGAATTCCTAACTTGAATGAATTCAATTATATGCTAATTCAACATTTTAATAATTGAATGAAGCATAAACCGTATCATTCATTTAATACAAAGAAGCTTTATATAAACACACAAATTAAGACACAAAGCATAACATAATTTTTTTTTTTTTTTTGTAGACTAATTTTAAGAAATTTTCTTTTGTTTTATACAAATATTTCAGTTAAATGAATGGAAACAAATCTTTCTTAATTCGCCCTTTTACTAAATGAATTAAGAACATTTAATCATTCATAATTTAAACATTCAAGAAAGAATTCATTCAAAAAAGAATTCATTCAAAAAAGAATTCATTCAAAAAAAAATTCATTCATATTACTTAAAGCTTTTGAGAATTAAGCTTTGAATTCAATCCTTAAGAACATGGATTTTAACCGAATCGATGCGGGTATCGGTAAGGGTAACGCTATTTTCTTTTATTTTGGTAACGGTATTTTAGGGGTAACGATATTTTAAAGATAACGCCTTTTCAGTCATTTCGGTAACGGTATTAAAAGGGTAACGTTATTTTACATACGAACAAATTTTTTTATTATTTATATTATTTTATAATTATTTATCATGTAACAATATAAAACGGGTAGGTAAAGTTAACAATAGGATTTAAATTATTAAAAAAAGTAAATGTATTGCTGTTTTAAAGAAAACGCTAATTTGTATTATTTCGGTAAGAATATTTTACGGGTAACGCACTTTTATTTATCTCGGTAACGGTATTTTTGAGATAACGGTATTTTAGTTATTTCGGTAACGGTATTTTAATGATATCGGTATTTAAGTTTTATCGGTAAAGGTATTTTACGAATAACAGGTTTTTAATTATTTTGGTAACGGTATTTTAGGGATAACGATAGTCAGCTGAAATGGGTTTGAATCGATAAGCGGTATTATCTGCCAATCATGCTTAAGAATGATTTTTCGGAATGAAATTTGAGTCAAAATTTCATTAATTTTTGAAAATTTAATTAAAGAATTAAGCATTTTGAAAATTTGCCACTGAGCGAACGAGACATATAATACTTGATAGCTTAAAACGTAAGTAAAGGATAACTGCTGGGTAGCAGTTGGATGCTCAAATATGTCAGCACTGGTATAGGGTGTGATGGAAACAACTTACAAACGTTGGGAAAACAACCAATAAGTTGGTCCTAAAAGAGATTTTCCAAAAAAAAAAATCAATTTTACATGAAAAAAATATTTTAAAGTATAACATAATCACAAAAAAAATGTTTGCCTAAAACCGGGCTCGAACTAGGAACCTTCCGACTACAAACTTTTTTAACGAAAGTATCATCATCATCATTTCATTACCAGCGGTCAAACTTTTGAGCCGTTGGTAATTTTTGACTGAATAGTACTGGAAAACACTTTTTCCCAACGTTGGCTTAGTGGTCTCAGCCAACTCTTTGCTAATGTATTTTTCTGCAGACCACTGAAATTATTGAAAAACAAATACTGACAAAATGCTTTTTGTAAACTCTGGTTAAGCATATTAAACAAGTGTTCTGCCAGTAGTTCATTTGCTTTCGCTCGGTTAGCCAGTAGTACACAAGTGCTTGATTTTTTGCACCACTGGCAGTTTCTGACTGGGTAGTTTGATATCAGAAAATTTAGAATTTGGTAAAATAAATGCTTTTACTTAATGTTTCTGAAATACTTTGATTAACTTCATATATAAAACAGTTTTCGCATCTTCTGTTAAAAATGGCAAATGGTTTAAAAAGCATATGGGCGGGCAACTTCAAAAATTTACGGCACCTAGACATTTTTTTTAAGTTTTTTTTTTTTGTCTGACATTAATGTCGATTTGCGTGTGTATAAACCGATATTTGAGCATGTCAAATCCGTTCGCGTTAATCATTTTTATTAAACGGCGCAAATTTTACGGCGGTTTAAAAATTAAAAAAAAATATTAAAATTACAGTTTTTGTTAAAATTGAAAAATGACAACTTGTGTGGATAATACCCCTTAAGGGCTTTCTTAGCACACTAAGATATTTGTAAAAGCTTCAATACTTTTTAAACTACACTGAAAAAAAAAATTTTTTTTGATATGCATATAAAAATTTATTTAAAATTGTTAAACATTTTACAAAATTACGGCTAGTAATAATAATAATAATAATAATAGTTCTTTATTTTCAAAATATGCAAATACACAGTTTACAATTGTAAAATAAAGTATTTTTATGACAATGACATAAAAGTCGTCTGCCATTTACTAATTTAAATTTGAAATAAGTTTATATTTAAATTTGAACACAATTCAATATCAAATTTAAAGTAAATCAATTAAATTCCAAAATTAAAAACTTTCTATAATTCATTGCTTCACAAATATAATTATACAGCCTATTCCAGCCATCCAATATTTCTCCGTTTAAAATAGATACCACTTCATTATGGTTAAGATTGGATTTTTCAAAATATCTGTTCCTGAATTCTCTCAAAACCGGACATGTTCCTATAAAGTGATATAGTGTTTCATCTTCATCGGCGTTGAACATAGTACATTTTCTATTTGCATCAATCCCGAAAAGATTACCCCTTAATCCCAAAACATCACTGCGTGCCTTGAAAATTATTGTTATTTTGTTTTGACTGAGATTATCCTGTATGTATTCTATACCTTTGCTGTAATCGAGGTTCTTATAAAAATGTGTCTCACTATTTGAAGCTTTTGTTTTTGCTTCTAATATGCTTTTACGCTTAAGATTTTGTAGTAATTCGGCTCCTCTTTTCAGCCATTCTGATTCTGCCACATCTTCAAATCTCAAATTAAATTCGTTACCCAATTTATTAATTTGGCTAGTATAAGACATAATTTGCAATATTTGGGAAAAAACTATTTGCCTATCGCTAATGGTTTAAGAGATATAACCATTTAAACTTTACCACTCATGATTTTTTGTTATTTTGGTTTGTTACCTTTGATTTTGTTACCTTCAAACATTCACAAGATTTTCCACATTCTTTGCAATTAAAATTGTTCTGCAAATTGGAAGCTGCTACTAACGTTTCGTTAGTTAAATCTTGGGTTTCAGTGATAGATTCTAAGCCGTTTTCAATTTTTTTTAATCCGCAAGTTTTTGTTTTGATGGCATTGTTTTTATTATTATTGTTATTTAAAACCGAATACCTAACTGACCAATTTGCGATTTGTTTGTTTTTTGTTGTTTTTTATATTTTCAGATTTGCGATATTCGCGTCTTTTATCGGTTAATTTGTTTCGCTTCTCAGTTTTCTTTTTACGAATTTCACGTTTTTTAACGTATAATCTGAAACCATTTTACTAATTTTTGTTCACAACTGTTCATGCATATAAATAAAATAAACTGAATTGAATTGAAACTCAAATATTTATTCTTAGAAGCATTCAGCAAAGGCTACTATGATCATAGAGTTGTTATAATAAAGCAAGTTCTTAAAGATGTCATTGCATCGGCGGTAATTTGGCGGTTTTCGCGGTAGTATGTTTCGATTGTTTTGTTGAAATTTGTTAAGGTGGCCCTCATGAATATTGTTTAAAAATATAGTCTCACTTTCCAGGGGTTCAAAAAAAAAAAACGCGTTTTTTTTTGCAAATATTATTATTGGACCAATTATAAAATACTTGTTGGGACTCTAGGTTACTTATTAACCCGAATTCATGAATAATTATTTTAATTTTTAAAATCAAATATTTCATACAAGGATGCTTTTTGAGGTTAGAAACATTTTGTTTCCTCCATAAAATTTTAAACCCTTAAAATTTTTTGGTGCGTTTTCGATTTTAGTATCAAGCTCAGTAAAGTCTTCCATTCGATGTACGTTTGAGCGGAATTGATACAGCGCTTTAGTTGTCACAAAGCGAAATGTGTTTGGAAAAAACTGCCGCTGCACGCGCCAGGATTGAAAAAATTATTTTTTTTTGCACTTTATCAGTTTAGTCCGTCGCGAAGAATCTATTTAGATACCTTAACATGTTTCCATGCCATGTTTTGATATAAAAAAAAGCTTAAAAAAAATTGTTTTTTTGCAAAAATTTTCAAAAGTTCATAAAATTTTTGCGTTTAAAAATTTTAAAGTGCGTTTTCGCCTCGGAGGTGGCCTTTATGAAGTTACTCACATCACGCAATACACTAGCCAACTTAAAAGATAATTTATTAATTCTGCGCTTAAAACACATTTTAATTAAACGGCGCAAAAACCCTATTAAAAATCTTCAAAAAGTTCAAAATTCGGAAAATTTTGGTTTCACTTGTAAACCACCATGCAACTTTTCACCCAGCAGCGATATCAAATATTTCTCTTTTGTGGATATATCCTCTGCAAGCTAAAAACTATTACAAAGAAAACGGAATGAATGAAAAAACTCTTGCAAGTTTCAAGTCGTTTTTTTAATTTGAAGACTTTTCAACGTAAAACTTTGCACGTCATATCCTTCAAGTATAGTCATCCAAACCCTGTACAACGTTTTTTTCAATTCATAAAACTTAACGAAATAAGAGCCATAGTATGTCGGTTTCAGCAGGTGCTCAAAAAATTTGAAATAGCCCATATTTTTTTTATCCACCAAGAATCCCCAAATTTAAACTAAAAATTTTTAACTTTCCATAATTGTTGGCATCACCAGAGAAGACAAATTTATCTTTTTAGCTTTTTTTTTTGCTATTTTCTACCATTTTTGCCATACATATTTGCATATTTTGGTATTTTTTGATTCTTGGGCTTTAAAACAGCTTTTTCTCAAAAATTATTAGGTTTAAAATTGAATTTTTCAGATATTCTTTGCTTTAAATGCTTTTTTCTCAATTTTTTTTTTCCTTTACTCTTAAAAACTCTAATTTTTTCACCTTTTTGTAGGTTTTCTATTTGTTGCCTTTTTTCTAATATTGTTTAGCCATAAACACAATGAATCTTGCCATTTATTGATATTTAGAATGGTTTATTGCTAAAACCCATTTACTATGGATCATTTTGCAAGATTTTCATCCGGACTAATAAAATTTTAAAATGGATAGGAATTACAACAAGTTTTTAGTCAATAAAAAATTCTGTGAACATTTTTCTAATTTGATTAAAAAACCTAATTTGATTAAAAAACCTTCCTCCAAAAATATGTTTTTTTAGCATTTCTAAAAATTTTTCAAATAATTTTACGGAGGAGGGGGACGACTCCCCCTGGCTACGGCCCTAAATCAAATATATCACAAAATGAAGACAGCGTAAATAGAGTAAAGGAAATATGAAAATAAACACTGACGACATTGTATTTGTTTTGCTAGTTGACTTTATGGTTTGAAAATCTTAAAATATTTAAAAACACTCATTTTCAGATGCAAAAATTATAGAAAATGTTGTATTAAAAAAAAATTGCAAAAATTACTTTTTAAGTTTATTAAGAAATTTTATGAGCTTTCAAATATGTTTTTCGATTCACAGGTGAGATAATTAAGAAAATAAAATAAAAGTGGGTTAATTTGGCATATGGTTTATATCATTATAAAGAAAGAAGTATAGTTTTAACCATTTGAGGACCACACCTTTTCCTCCTAGCAATCTTTAAAAATTTTTATTTCTGCACTAACAATGAAGTGCAGAAATCATGTTAATATTGGTTAAAGGATTAACTGGTAGATTAACATATATTCGTAGGTTAATCTACCAGTTATCCTCGGAAAACAGGAAATTTTAAAAATTTTACACAAATGATCATTCATCATTGAAGGAATATTTACTTTAACTTTTGATTTTCATTAATTACTGTTTTGATTGTTGTAGAACTAAGTCCAATAGTTTTGTGGTGCGAAATTTATGAAAATCGAATTACTTAACCCTTGGCGACAATTTAAGAAAAAAAATTAAAAATCGAAAAATTTGATAGCGAGGCGCCACGGGTTAAAGCTATCCGTTTTTTCTGAAATTGACACCAAATAACTTTTAGACCTAATACTACAATAATCTGAATCTTAAATTTTTCAAAAAAAAAATTTATTTGGTTTCATATATCTTCTGAAAATGCTTACTTTTTTAAGAGTATGGCGTTAAAATTATGCGCTAACCTCAAAAATGCAACTTACACGTGTTTAGGGTTGCCGCAAAAAATGTGGCAACTCTAGAAAAAACATGGTAATCCTACAAAGGTCTTAGTTTTTTGAGGACTCAGCAGTTGAATTTCTCCCTAAAACGACTTATTATTTGTATCACCAACAATTTATACCGAACTAGGTCCAAGTAATAAAAGTTTTACAGAAAGTGTAGGAAAATCTAAAAAAGTTTTTACATAACTCAGTATTTGAAAATTTTCGATATCAGGCATAGGCAATATTTATAAACAGTTTGCCCAAATATCAGGCCAATTGGTGATGGAAATTTCATGTACCAAATTTCAGCTATTTAAATTAATAAACGAAGAAGTCATGGAGTTATGACCGCATTTTACCCCTGTGCACTGTGTAATTACCATGTTATGGACTAACTATTTTTTACTGTTGGCCTAAGAAGGGAGAAATCCCGACCCGAACTCGCAGAATTTAATAACCTTTGGGTATGTCGTAAAGGAGCAAAAAAAATTGACACGTATTTTTTAGCTGTCCAATGTCACGTTTAAGGGTTGAAAAGTAGGGTTAAAAATGCATTCGCTTTTGTTTGAAAACTTGTCTTAAATTTACTAAAACTAGATTTATTTGCACATAGGGTTAAAGTACTCAAGAAAACAAAAATTTTGATTCCAATATTGCCTATACAGTGGACACAGATTTTTGATTTCTGTGGAATATAAGAATATAACAACAGAACGATTTCGGAAAAAGCTCAGACACCCCGCTCGATTAAATTAAATAGGCCAAACTATGCATTATTTTTAGCGTAACACAACTACAATTCCTTAATAAAACGCCAGATTTAATGTAACTCAAAACACTGTTTTCTTGAATAACAAAAATACTTAAAATTCTTTAGACACCAGTAAATGTGTCTTCAAAAAGCCTTTCATTTGATACCAAACTTGTCTATAGTTACTTTTAATAGAACGAAATAAACAGAAATAGACGTAAAATGGGGTAATTTTTGACCCCTATTAGTAACGCCTAAACATGCGATTGATCACCTAAAAAAACACGCGTCCCTTAATTTTTTGTATTCCGAAAAAAAAAACGTAAAATGGCGTCATTTTGACTCCTCTTACAAGGGGAGTTTCCCGATAGGTTCTCTCCGATCTTAATGAAATTTGGATATGTGATAAAGAAAAATAAAAAAATAAGGGACATGTATTTTTTAGCGGCCCAATCTCACGTTTAAGGGTTTAAAGGTGGCGCTAAAGTTAATAAATTTTTGTATGGAAACATGTCTGAAACTTATAAAATTCAGATTTGTTTTCAACGCAGCTTTAATGTACTCGAGAAGAAAAAAAATGTTATACCAATATTGCCTATGTAGTTTGTTAGGGTTGCCATTTATTTGAAATACATAAAATATAGGTTAAAAAGCTCTTTGGAAAAAGTCGCATTAAAGAGGAACAATCAAGGCACTCAAGGAACTTATGCTTTAAAAATATGTAGTTGTTTGGGTTGTAATACAGTTTCATTATTTTTAATGTAAATGTCAGTCATTTGTAGAACAAATAAAATTTTTAACTAACCTTGTAGTTGATTTAAAAAAACAACTAATATCAAATGACTGTTTTATTTTTTTACATTCATTTTTTACAGTTGGTTTTTGTTATTTAAAAAAATAAAAATAAAAAAATTTGGTTTATTTTCTACTACCATGTGGCTCATTTTTACTACAATTGTTAGTCATTTTTGAACATTAAAACCAAATGACAATGTTAGTTGAATTTAATGAAATGTAAGTCGTCCTTTTTTTAAATTAAATTTCATTTGTTTTTGACTAGAATTGCTGTCGTCTTTACCAACATTATTTCCTAAGTGTACGAATTTCGGAAAAAGCTCACACACGCCCTTAATTAAATCTAATAGGCATTATTACACATTTTTTTTAAGCTTAGATTAGATCAGAAGGCACTATGCACCGAGACCAATGTAGGTCTTTTGTGCTGCCTAAAGTTAACTACAGATTCAAGCTACCTATAAAGCCAATTATCCTATTAGGCGAAATGTTTGCGATGTCGGAAGGCGAAATGAAGCGATCACCTAGAAACCTAAGTCTCCTATCACAAAGCCTGGGACATTCGCAGAGAACATGCTCCGAGGTTTTTAGCTAAACCCAACTTTAATTCTTTCACAAAAGCCAGTTTTAATGTCACTTAAAAGACGTTTTTCTGAAAAAGAAAATACTTGAAATTTATCGGACATGCTTCATATACACACAGAGAAAACTTTAGCTATTTGCCAACTGAGATTCGGTTATTACGAATTTCATTCGGTTACTAAAACTGAACATTAGTTTTTACAAGAAAGATCGGTTAATTCAACTGAATTTTAGTTGCAACAACCAAAATATTCAGAAATCTAATGTAAATATCGTTGCACTAACTGAATTTATAAGTTGTCACCTTTAAAATACACTTTTCAAGTCGGTTGGCACTTTATTTCTCTGTGTGTACCAGTTAATGCGCCTTAAAAAGCTCTCTCATTTGGTACCCCATTTATGGAAAATATATCTGAAACAATTCGAAATAAGGCGAAAAAAATACAAAAATAGAGTCATTTTTGACCCCACTTTTTAACCCCATGAGACATGAGATGGGGCCGCTAAAAAAAAATACGTGTTTCCTTAGTTTTTTTTTTCTTTATCACATATCCAAATTTCATTAAGATCGGAGAGAATCTATCGGGAGACTAGCCTAAATATGAAATTGGGCCGCTAAAAAAAAAACACCGGTCCCTTAAATTTGTATTCTCTACAACCTAGCCATAGTTCATTAAGATCTGCCACCCTTGTACGTCTTAAAATTTGTATTGCTTTTATTTGACTACTTTTGTATCCAAATAAACCAAAAAAATATTAAATGTTTTTTCTTTATTTTTGTTGCTTTATTTTCAATAAAGTTAACGAATGCAAAGTTGATTACTTTTTATTATTATTATTGTGAACAATAGTCAAGTGTTTTTGTATCTTTAACTTTTGATTTCGATTCAAAATTGTAGTTTTTTTTTTTTTGCTTTGGTTACTGATCTACATTTAAATGTGATCGGTTTGAAAACAAGCAATAAAGTCAGTACTAAACTCCTTTAGGTTGATAGTGTCAGTAGACGACTTACAACCACAAATGCCATCAAAACGGCCAATAATATAATTTTGCAGTTTTATCTTTAGCAATTGGCGTAAATTTTCTTTTTTTCTACTTTATCGTAATGTATTTTTTAATGAAAGGTTTCAGTTCATGTTAGTTTATAGTTTCATATTTTTATAACATTGCCCCTGCCTTTACTAATTTGTAATCAAGAAGAGAGAAAGTTTGTTAATGGGTTTATGATTAGTTAAAGATAAATAGAAATAAAACGAATTGATTTATTTTCTAACGCATGAAAAAAAATAAAGGGTCCGCCAAATAACTTTTTTTTTTTTTTTGAAAATGCTATAAAAAAAAACTTCAGAATATTTTCTCAAATTTCTTTTTTTATTTGAAAGTACAATCCTTCCGGTTAATAATGGAAAATAATTTCATTCAAATGGCTGCCTCGCCTGGCCATGCAGTAGCCTACACGATCGGTCCAATTTTTAAGCACATTATCGATTGTGTGCAGCTGTATTTCACCAATGGCTTCCTGTTCCGTCCTGTTGAAACCAAATGTTGAAAATATCCTCCTCTTCAATTTTTGTGAACAAAAATTCGTTCAACATGGCCCGATAACGATCGCCATTGACTGTAACGGCCACTCCTTGCTCATTTTCGAAGAAAAATGGCAATTTCCGCACACATTCTGCAACATTACCATGATTTTCAAAGTAATGTCGCAATATTTCCCAGCGTTGTTCAAGCGTATACACAACCAAATTCGTTCAGCGGAAGGATAAAACTAATTATCTGTCAAATCAGACATGAGCTAAGTGTTACAATTCACGAAATAAGCACTAGTTGAAAAAAAAACGTTAGATGGCGGACCCTCTATATGTATGTGCAAAGTTATTTTAAGAAAAATCCAAATATTATTTTATTTGCTAATTATGTTATTTAAATCAATCATTATTGAAATACATTTTCGAAGAAAATCATAAAAAAACTAATTGAACAAAACGTTACAATAATAAATCTGCAACTATTTAACTTTTTTATTTGCAAATGCATCTGGTTAAAGAAATCTTAGCAAATATGCGATTTTTTTATTGTTGTTCGTTGTTGTACTCGTAATACCAACAATATATTGAATTGTGTTCAAAATCATTTCACTTTCACTTGTTTTTATTACATTTCACATTTACAAACTTGCACTTGTGGCTTGATCATGTGTAATCGAGTCAATAATGCATTTAACATTCTTACTTGCTATGTGATATGGTTAAAAGTTTAAACAATAATTCATTCGATTGTGGTCAATGATCGCCTGTTTAAAATATGAAGGAGATTTTGTTTTTTTGTAAATATGAACAACAAATTGTATGTTGCAGGTAGCAGACAGCAGACAGCAAGTTTTTAAGTGTATCAATAGAAAATTGTTGCACTTTCAAAAAACAAATGTAAAAGTTCGATAAAGATCATAATACTCGGCTTCAGCGGAACTTTTTTAAATCGCTGAAAACTAATGCATAGTGGGGTGTATCACATCTATTTCGGAAATAACTTAGCCATTTCTTACTGGCTGATCGGATTGCCATGAAACTTCACACAGCCATAATATAATCAACGTAATTTTAAAAGGGCGTTGTGGTGTAATGGTTAGCACGTTGGACTGTTACACAGATGGTCCCGGGTTCGATTCCCGGTGACGACAACATCAATTTAGAAAAATAATATGTATGAGTTTTCTATCACTTATACACACAGAGAAATAAAGTGCCAACCGAATAAAAAGGTGTATATTAATGTTAACAACTTATAAATTCAGTTAGTACAACGACATTAACATTAGATTTCTGAATAATTTGAGTGTTGCAACTAAAATTCAGTTAAATTAAGCGAATTTTGTTGTGAAAACAAATGTTCAGTTTTACCAACCGACTGAAATGCGTATTAACCGAATTTGAGTCTCAGTACCCCGAATTTCAGTTGGCAAATAGCTAAATTTTTCTCTGTGTGTATGTATCGCTGCGCCCAACTTCGGTATTCCCATAGCACTTAACCCCACCGAAGTAAAATAATGAATCAGGGCTATGAAACAAAAAGTTTCAATAAATTCGCCAACTCTACATCAGGTGGCTAGCAACAACTGTTTGAAGCCTTTCATTTTTCACCACCTTTCATCTCTCCACTATCCCCTTTTCAAAGAAAGCAACACATTAATTAATAGGAAGAATTTCCTGAGTGTTGACCTTAAGTTTCAAAAAAGGGCTAACTGAATTCATCAGGCGTTGTTTAATTTGACATATCGGGTATTCAAAAGTTTTTAGAGCTTGTGAAATTTATATTTATCAAGCGAATTTCCAAAATACGCTTACTCCTGTAAGTTATCTCCTACAGTACAAAAGAAATGCGCATTTGAAAATCAAAATATTTGCATTTTTGCAATAACCTGGTCCGGTTATTTGGCAATGGAAAACTCAAATTAAGTCCAATTGCTTTAAAAAGTGTTGGTGATATTAACAACAAGTTATTTAATTAAACAAAAAAAAAACTTCAATGTAATATCTTGTTCACGCTTAAAATAAAATGCTTCTAAAGTTGTAAATTATAAAGTAATGTGATTTTAACAACTTTTTGGTTCAAAATGTAGCAAGACTATTTTGCCTTCAGAAATAGCATGTTTTTGCATATTTCGGTCTAAGAAACATGTTTTTGATAAAAAATCTTATTTGTGAGCATATTTTAGTACTTTTTTGAACAAAAGCATATTTTTGAGCATTTCTTAACGAAGTGCATTTTTATGAAGAAAACGATTATTTTTATGTTCCAAAAATCTTGTTTAACTTTGATTCTAGTAAACAGAATTTTCGATTTTTCTGCCAAAATTATTTAAAAAAAAATATTTAAGACTTTCTAAACGTTTTCTTTACCATCTCGAAAGAAGGTTTACAACCTAACCTTTATGTAAAATTTTAATTAAATGTAGGAAAAGATTTTTATTTAATTTAAAAAAATCGCTAAAATTTAAAAAAAAATCGCTAAAATTTTAAAAAATTCTCAAAAATAAAAAATTGTCTCAAAAAAAAAATTTTATTAAAAAAAACGCCAAGTTTTAGCTATTTTTTTTTTTTTTTATTGCCCTGCGGGAAATGAAGGGTCGATTGATCCAAAGTGACGATTTTGTGATATATGATTGGGTGGCACGTCACGAAACTGGCGAAACCGAAATTGTGGTGTACCAAAAAGTGTTAATTTGTCCGAAATGACCAATCACGTGACTATAGTAATGGTGACAAAACATTGTCAAGTTGGTATCAGGTATATCATGTAACTGGAGAATAAGTAACATAACATTATAGTGTACTGAAGCAAATAGGGCTGATGCAGTTGAAGTTTTTACTGGTCATTGAGCTGGTTCAATCCCGTTAGCAGTTGATGAAAACATGGCAATTAGTGCCAAAGGATTCAGTCTCTTGACTGCTGCAAATCGGATATAACACTAAAATAAACTTATTTTAAAATTGATTTTTGTTGTGCCTTTTTGAAGGTTTTTTGAACAGGTGGCAGGACACGCTGTTTTGAATAAGTGCAGTCACTGGTTCCGGATGGGCTATTTCGCAACCCGTGCATAATATGACATGCGCTGAATAAAAAGTGACAGGTTACTTGCTAATTACTTTTCGCATGCCCGGCGACATGTACCCCTTAGGCCAGTGTAGTGGTACGTCTCAAAACTATTTCAGTCAAACAACACCTATTACACAACACATTGCGCTTAATATGTGACTAGTTTTCCTTCAAAAAATTTTCTCCAGTTCTATGATACGTACACCTACACCAGCCACGTGATAAATTTTTTTCCACATAAATCCTTAAATGGTCATACTTTGACACTACCTACTTCTAACTTGTCCCGTAGCATATTCATTTCAGTCGGTTCGGTGACAGGTTACCTTGGTCAAATTATTCGCCACGTCACACAGTGCTCCACAGGTGGCAATTGTCACCTCCTATGACAAGCCCATGTTAAAAGTACCGGTCACTTTCATATAACAGAACCGAAACTATGACTGGTTCATACACACAAAGTTCTAGTCACGCGACCATACCAGTGACTAGTCCATTTCCCGCAGGGATATTTTCACGTTTTCTTAATTTTTTAGAATTTTTAAGATTTCGCTAAGATTTTTTAATTGCAGATTTTTTAAAATTAAATTTATTTAATTTTCTTTTTTGTTCTTAATGCTTATAAAAACTGGAAATATTGTGTGCACCAAATTCATTTTCAAATTAACATTTATTACATACGAGTATTAAGTCTTTCCCAGTAAAGTCCAGGAACAAAATTACATAGAGTAAGACAAATTTACAAAAAAGTAAACGAACGGAAAATTTGTAAGAATTGGTAAAATATATAAAACAGCTGATTTTAAATACAAAATATTAAAATATAAATGAAATGGTCGTTATGGAAAAGATAAAAGTTATTTGAAATAGTCAACCAGAAATAATTTGGAATGCTTTTTAACTTCTTCCATAGTTAATTCTTTAATATTTTTTACTTCAAATCCATAAACAATTAAAATTTAATTTAATATTTGTTTTTGTTTACTCAAAATACAAGCATATTTTTTCAATCAAATAGTTTTTTCTTCTTACAAATTCTTACTGGCAAAAATTTATCCAGTAAAAATTTGTAAGTTTTTGTGTAAACGAACACCTTCCAGTAAAAACTTGTACAAATTTGTACAAATTGTTGCGTAAGCGAACAAACTTATTATAAAACTTTTAACTGAAAGTGAGTTTGAAATCAAACAAAAAAAAAAGAAAAGTAAAATTGAAGGGCTTATTGTACAAACATTATAAGACACATTTGTTTTTTTTTTATGGATTTTCGATGTTTTCTAGATAGACATTGATTAAAATTTGATAGGTCTTGCTTAAACACTTATTACAAGTACCTAGAGTATAAAGGTCCTGCAAAAGTCATATATTTTTAATTTTTCAAACTTTAAAAGGCGAAAATAAACTTAAAATAAAATGTGGCTTATCAAGTTTTTACAACAAGCCCTTCAATTGTAATTTGTTTGACGATATTTTTTTTTGTGTATATACATAGTTCAATAACATTAACTTTAAAAACTAACCTAAATTTATTAAAAGATTGTTTACACACATAAATATAAATATATATATATTTTATTTACACTCATCGAATTTACCTCCCGCCGTATAAACAAATGCTATAAAAATTAAAAATACTGCCATACATAGAGGGAAATTTTAATGGCAAAATACCCATCATTATTATTTTTATAATATTTAAATACTTTTCAAGTTGTTTCAAGATGCAGTAAAAAGGAACTAAAACTAACGAAACAAAAAACATCGAAAAATCAAAATGTGACCATGTAATGTATTTAGTAAAGAAATAGCAAAGATTAATTGTTTTGAGCATTATTAAACCTTTTTGGTAGTTATTTGTCGACAGGGACCGGAAGTTAACCCACTAACCGGCAAGCCCGCCTTCAGGCGGGGTATGTGATTTATAATACGAATTTAAGCTATTTCAGTAGAAAACCAAATTTACAAAATATTTTGTGTAGCAAAAATATTTTTTGTGTTCATGGCAGGGTTTAGAAGCGAAAAAGCGTTAACGTTAAAATTTCGTAAAATTTAAAATAAATAAATATTTTGAAATGGACACAATTATCAAAAATCTTTTAAAAAATATTTATGTTGACCTTTTATACTACACAAAAAGTAAGACTAAAGCTTAAATTTAATAAAAAAAAATTAATTTTGGTATAAGGACATACAGGATTCCAAATGTATACCTATAAAGGACATCGTCTTAACTTGAAAACGCATGGATGTTTTTTTTTTTTTTTAATTTATCAAAAAGATTATATTAAGTATTATTAGCAAAGTCCTTAAGTTCGTATAATATATTCATATAATATATTGAAGTTAAGATGCGTTTTCGCTCAAATTCGCGTTTTTCGAAAAACGAAAATCGCCATATCTTCTTTACTAAAAGCACAAAACGGGTAATATTTGGAGTGTGGTTATATTTTATGGGAGGAGGAATCATTTATGCCTAAAGTTAGTTATTTTTATGGATTAGATTTTGATATTCTGTCTTAACCAATTTTGGCCCATATCGCTTAAAATAGGCAACGAAAAAACTTTTGGTAGAAGAACATATTGTTTTTTTGTAACGAACAAATTTGATAAATTTCATTGCAAAATATCTTAGGCCGGTTTGAGGCTTAATGCAAATTTATGTTTTCCCCCCTTAAGTCTGAGAACAGAGTAAACAAAAAATCTATGTGAATCAAAGAAATTGCTTTAAAACTACGTATATTTGTTAGTGCATATTTTGCTTTAAATGCATATTTTTATTACATATTTTTACTTATTTTGCTTTAAATGTGTATTTTTATTGCATTTTTCTTAGTTTTGCATAAAAAAAATAACAATTTCAATTTTATTTTACTAATGTAAATTATTTAAGTGATATTTAACAACACTACACTCAGGGAAAAAAGTTTCATCATATGGATGAAACTGCATCATAAATCGATTTACATCAATTATTCATCATATTTATAAAGTTTTCTTAGATATGATGAAGAGTTTCCTAAAAATGTATGACAAATGTTTCATTAATCTTCATCATTTCATAAAAAAAAAGTTTCAAAAACCGTGTGAAATTTTTTTTCTATCATTTTAAATACAGAATTTCCATTTGAAAACAAGAAATTATCAATTGAAATTTAGATTTCCATTTGAAATTAAGAAAATATTCAGATTTTCAGTTCAAAATTCAGAAACTATCATAACATCAATAAAAAGTCTGAATGTAAATTTTAAATTTCAGTGGAAATAGAAATTAGTAACTTCAATTAATGTTTTTAAATTCTTAAATAAAATTCTTAACTTCGAATTATTTTTTCTGAACTTTTAAATATAATGAGTATTAATTGATATTTTGTGAATTTCAATTCAAAATTCTGCCTTTTAATCGATATATTCTGAATTATAGTAGCAAAAATATTGGGTACGTATTAAAAATACATTTTCAAAGAAAACATTATTGTCAAAAAAAATCTATTAAACTTTTGTTTGATTTCATACTCACTTTCAATTAAAAGTTAAATAATATATATTAAATGTTTAATTAAAACTGAATTTTGTGCACACAAAAATCCAGATGTTATAAAATAAAAAATAAATTGATAAAAAAAAAAACAAATCTATTAAAACAAAAATTTCGCAAATATTTCTTCATATTTATGAAACATTTCAATATGAAGAAGCTTGTCATCAATTTGCACTTTTATGAAACAGCTTCATCATTTTCATTTTTCTTATGTTTTTGTTCTTAATAAAATTACAAAAAAAAAATTTAAGTAATATTTTTTTTTTAATTTTTAGTGCATATTTTTAATGCATATTATAGTGGCCTAAAACACACTACACACATACACTAAAAGTAAGGATTTTCCTGTCCCTGTTAATCACAATATTAAAAATTAATACGTTAAGCAGTTGTAACGAAATGCAGTATTTATCGTATATTGTTTTTAAAATAGCCGACATAACAGTTTATTTGTATATTTTTTTCGTAGAAAAACATCTGTGACAATGTGCAACAAATTTCGAGTCATCGAATCTTTCCCGAATACGACCTATGGAAAACGAAAATAGACTGACTATCAGTAGACCAAAACCCCCTAAGGGATTTTAAAAGTTAGCTCGTATTGTTAAGACTATTTTAAAGTAATTTTTCCGGTTATTTTTTATATGTAATCCAATGGAGTAAATCAATATATAATATGCGCCCCGGTAGGCTAGTTGGTAGCGTGCTAGCTTATCAGTGCGGTTGTCGTGGGTTCGATTCCCACCAGAGGCATTGGTCTGTTTTCGCTACACTCAAAAAAATAAGTTAGTAGAAAAGTTAGTAAAACGTCTTGTAAATCAGGTATACTATTTTTTAGCAAAATTTTTGCTAAAATCGTGTTTTCAGCTAAAATTTTTGTTATACTTATTCAGCACTTAACTGTTTTATACTAATGCTTTACTAATATACTAATGTTTTACTAATTAATTTTGCTAAAAAAAAATTGTGCTGATAAGCACATTAATAGTGTGGACGACAACGAGATTTAAAGATATACGCAGAATGAAGTAGATGTCGCGGCATGTCAAGATGTAGTAGAGAAGAGGAAAATGATACTAAAAGTACAACTCTAATAAACATATAAAAAAATCAACCATGGAAGTTTTTGTATCTCTTTTTCATACATAAAACAAAATTGAGGATTTAAATAACTAAAATTTTGCGTTGTCACCGGCTTGTGAAAATAATTGTCTATTAATTAAATAAAAGACAAAATAAAATATATATTTATTTAAACTAAATGTTTATATGAGTGGTCAAATTGCAAACAAACATATACAGAAATGTAGACAGAGTAAAGCGAAAGACAAAGACACACATCTTAGGTAGATTTTTATGGTCCTTTTTTCTTATTGCAAAAAGGGTTGTTTTTTTCGTTTCGTTTGTTTTTGTTTATTTTTTCTTTTCGTTTCTATAATTATCTTCGGCAGTTGCGATAGCATCATTTAAACGATAGCATCATTTAGACAACCATTGATGTAAGTAATTGAAAGACAATTTTTGTTATGTTATATATATTTATTTCTATATATTTTCAGATATTAAATTAATTCATGTCGTCAATGTGGAAAATGAAAATTTTTATATTTATAGTAATTAAATGTGCTAAAGTCCCAAAACTTATTTAACAAATTGTGAAAAGCAATCTGATGTAGGCGTGTCCCTATCCGGATTTCATTCCTGCCTAAGGAAATCTTCAGGGGACTTTGTTATCAGAATTTCTAGAGATATTTGTTATGTTAAATCACAAACTCAATGAGAATTTCTTGTCCTCGTCTATGAGCGAGATTCAAAATTTAAAATATCAAAGAAAAACAAAAACAACAACAAAAAATTGTCACAATTGGCTTTGTCATCTTCCAAATACTACTCTGTTTTTTTGACAGACCTAGCAATGTAGTGACGTTTATTCAAGTAAATCATAATAATTTTTATATTTCGTTATTATAGTAAATTATTTTTAAAAGAATCACAAAAATATGTTTTATGATTTTCAGCAAATAAATTAACTAAATTACAATTTTTCTACAAATTTTTTGCGTTTTTTTCAGTCTACTAACATTCAGCAAAAAATTTATTAATTTCTAGCAAGGCTTTTGTATTTCTAATCTACTAAGTGTTAGCAAAACTTTTGCTGAATCTACAAATTTTGTTGCTAAAAATCAGCTCGCTGATTTTCAGCAAAAGATTTTGCTGACATTAGCAACTTTTTTGCAAGCATCCTCCTGACTAAAATTTTGCTGACTCAGCAAAATTTTTTGCTGACTTTACAAACTTTTTTTTTTGAGTGTACAATGCACCGAAGGCCATGGTAGCTAGTGCTCGGTTAGGGTAATAGTATATAATTTGTAATATGATTATTAATTAATAAAAAAAAAATCAATATACAAATTAAACAATTTGAATTAAATATTTTAAGCCTATTTTTTATTTTAATTTAGTGGTTTAAGCTTCTCTTTTATCTGATTTGATGTTACATTTGCTGTGAGTTTCACGTACTTGGTACAATTTTCAGAATACAATTTTTATATTTGGATTAATTCAGTTTTGTTTTTTTTTTATTAAAAAGAAAATAAAGGAAATAAGAACGTCCGTATAGAATTTCATGGAGAATAACAGGCATTTTATTTTTTTATTCGGATTAAAATGGCATTCTAAAGCAATTGAATTAAAATTTTAGAAAAATGTAATAAAAACAAAAACAACAACGCGAAAGTACAATAAAACTTGGTTTGATAATTTTGGAACTATTTTAAATTTTAAATTGTAAGTGATATTTTCCTGGACTTGTACTACACTCATGAAAACAGTTGTTACAACAGTGAACTCAGTAACTATTTTGAACAAAAGAAAAATTATGAGTAGTTTATGTTAGTACTCCCTCCAAGTGCTCAAATTCCATTGCAACACTTAGCAAACGTTACTGTCACAAAGCCAGGACTCTACACAAAATAGACTTCATTGTTGCAAAACTTCGACTTTCACAACGTAACTCCGAAGAATTGGCTTGATTTTTAAATTCAAATTATCTCTTGGCCTCTGGCACCAAAATATTTGCATATCGCCAAGCAACTCTGCAAGAATGTTTTGTTGTGAATTACGAGCAAACATCTGCTTACTGCTACATGTTATTTTTACCCTAATGAAAAAATACTCATAATAATATATGCTATGCTAATGGTCTAGCTTCATTTTCCGTTGAACTCATTTGGGGAATTTTTTTGTTGCATAGTGTAATTATTAGGCCGGGTCGATTTGTATGGAGGCAAAAAAATCGCTCAACGTTCAAGGAAATCGTATTCTAGGGATCAAAATAAGAAACTTTGCCGAAGGAACCATACCTCTAAAACGAATTCTGATGTCCCGACTTTTGACCCGTAGGGTCAAATTTTAAAAAATTCCACTTTGACCCATTTAGAGTGCCCCAATCGAATCCAACCCAATCGAATATAATTTATACATTCATCTGCTAGAGCGTCTTCCGGAGAAGAAATAGAGACCCTAATCTTGGAAAGACTCCTCCTACTTTCTGAAATATCTCTATCCCGAGATTTGTACATTTTGCTATAAAAACACGGTTAAAAAGGCCCTCTTTCAACTTAAATTTCAACCCCTTAACGGTCACCTAGAATGATGATTTATGCATTAATCTGCTAGCGCGTCTCCCGGAGAAGAAGTAGCTCCAATAATCTTGGAGAGATTCCTCCTACTTTCTGAAATATCAAAGTAGGCTTTTTCAAAATTTGACCCTTTGGGTCAAAAGTCGGGACATCAGAATTCGTTTTAGAGGTATGGTTCCTTCGCAAAGTTTCATATTTTGATCCCTAGAATACGATTTTCCTTGAACGTTGAGCGATTTTTAAATCGACCCGCCCTAGTAATTATAGTTCAAAAACAACAACCACAGACTTCAACACAAATAATAAATTGCAAATACTGTTTGTAATATCAAACAAGTCTCGTAGAGTATTTTCAATTTATAACGAGCTTTCAACCTCCGTATATTTACAAAAATAAAGCAAATCAAACATATTAGCTAGATTGATACTAGTATTTCGATCTGGCTAAAGATCTCATCAGAACCCGAAGTTTTAGAAAAGTTAGAGCCTCCATAATAGGCAGAACTTTAACAAAAAACCTATTAATAATCAGTTTTGCTCCATTATTGTCTTCTTAGTAATCAAGCACGTGGTTAGGTCTTTTCCTAACAAGCATCATGACGTCACTAAACTTTGAAGACCAAAAATGTTCTATTTATATAAAAAATTTTTTTAGTTTGTACTCTGGCTCAAGTAATATTTTTTACAGTTATATTAGTTTTTTGTTTTTATATACATCGAGATTATTTTTATGTTATTTTCAATTTATAACGAGCTTTCAACCTCCGTATATTTACAAAAATAAAGCAAATCAAGTATTTTTGAAAATGCTATGTTTTAAATTTGCACCAACAATGGGGATTTGTAAATACAAACACCCTGGTTTGATTTTTTTTTTCTTTTTTGTAATTTTGAATTCTTCTTTTTAAAGATGTTTTACATGAAAAACTATAATTTATAAACAGTTAAAAAAAATTAGTTGAAAATAAATATGAATTTAAATAAGAGGGTTTTTGTATTGTCATTGTTGGTGCCTACTGCTTTTTCTGTGACAATTTAGTGACATAGACATTTGCTAACTGCCAAACTTTACTGAGTGTGGTAAATACACAGATTTTTTTTTTTTTGTTAATATGACAACATTTTAATTGAAAGCGATACATCGCTACAAAGTACTTTGTTAACAATTTTAAATAATTTGATAGTGTAATTATATAAATAAATATTGATAAAGTTTTCATAAGCATAATAAAGCTCTTTTCTTTGAGTGTATGGTTGGTAGAAAAAAATATTTTCATAATTAGCCTTCATGGATGCAGTGGATGCAGTAAATTTGATTTTGAAAAACGAAATTCGTACAGCTGAAAAAGTTTCTTAACATTGATGTTGCATATTGCAACATCCGTCTAGTGTTGTTTATTTTTCTATTGAAGAACTTTTTCAAATTCAAACGAATTTCAAACGAAAAATTTATGTTTATTTTGTTTATAATTCCAACAGCACTTGGAAGTTTTCTTTTAATAGTTTTTTTGAACAATGATTATATATTTTTATTTATTTTTCGATTTTAAAATTTTTTCAATGTTACCTCATTTATGGAAAAGGGAAATTAAATACAAATGTCAAATATTGACGTTTTAAGGGTCATTGAATAAATTTGCGTTGATACTTAAATCAAAAGGTGGGTGGGAGGTAATATATGTTGTTTTTTCTTCAATTCTTAAAAGCACCTGTTGTTCGTGGTCGTTAGTTTTTCGAATATATATTTCTGTGTCAGGCGCGGATCCAAAAATAGGTTTTTTTTTGGATGGGTGGGGGGTTGGGGGGTTTGGGATTTTGTGAACTTAGAGTATTTTTAATTTATTTTTTAATCTTTTTACATTTTTGTATTGAAAAATATAATTTTGGGGGGGGGGGGATTTCCCATTTCCCCCTTAAAACCGCGCCTGTTCTAAGTAAATGCATGTAAATGTAAATCATGGGTTACACGCAGAACTGTACATTTAAAGGTTTGTTGTAAATTTAATTGAGTGAAAATTTTTTATGTAAAAACACACTTTACCCTTAATTTGCCACTAATCGATTAAAAGAAAGTTAATAAGAATCAAGAATATATATGGGGGCTTTCATCTCAAGTGACCGAACTTTTGAAACCGATCTCTTGGGTTGAGTATTAGTTATGACACTATTGGATGCACTCAAAAAAAGAAATAAGTAGAAAAGTTAGTAAAACGTCTTGTAATCAAGTATAATATTTTTAGCAAAATTTTTGCTGGAATTATGTTTTGAGCTAAAATATTGGTTATACCTATTCAGCACTTAACTGTTTTGAAATAATGTTTAACTAATATCTTACTAATGTTTTACAAATTTATTTTGGTAAAAAAAAACGGTGCCGATAAGAACCTTAATAGTGTAGACGGCAACCAGTTTAAAAATTTTCGCAAAATGAAGTAGATGGCACAACATGTCAAGATGTAATAGAAAAGAGGAAAATGATTCAACTCTTGTATCACATATAAAAAATTAACCATTTAAGATTTTCGTATCAGTTTTTTATACATAAAACAAAATTGTGGAATAAAACAACTTAAATTTTGTGTTGTCACCGGCTTGTGAAAGTAATTGTCTATTAATTAAATTAAAGACAAACTGAAGCATTTAAATTTAATAAAGAATTAATGTGTATTTATAAACCAAATGTGTATAATGATTATTAATGTAGTGTGGTCAAATTGGCAATTTGAAATTGCAAACAAATATACGTTCAGGTATATAGACTAAAGCGAAAGAAAACGACACACGTCTTACAAGGGAGGTATCCTGATCCGGACCGGATCGGATATGTTGTAGAGAATAAAAATTTAAGGGACCCGTGTTTTTTTTGCTGCCCAATCTCATGTTTAGGCGTTACTAAGTGTGGTCAAAAATTTTTCGTTTTTCGGTTTATTTTGGTCTATTAAAAATAACTATAGACAAATAACTATATCGAATGAAATGTTTTGAAGACACGATCATTGATGTACAAAGTAGGCACAAAGACTTTGTTATTCAGTAAAATGTGTTTTGGATAACATTAAATCTGGCGTTTTATTAAGGAATTTCAGTTGTATTAAGCTAAAAATAATAAATAGCAATGCCTATTTAAGGGGGACATTACATTCGCGGCAGAGAAAACAGACCTTTTTTTAAAAGTTCATAACTCAGTCAAAACAAGCATTTTTCCAAAATTTTTATTATTGTATTATTATAAAGAATTGAACAAATTACGAGTAAACAAATTCAAAAAAATATATTTTTTCACTCCAACATGGTTTTATAGAGCTCCAAACTGGCGGCAGAGAAAAAAACGGGTCCTCGTGGTTGCAGCGCTGGGAGTCGCAAAAATTGTCCGATCTGGAAAAAAAATTACTTTTTTAAATCTTAACAAAATTGGTTATCGTATGACACGAGCTTTTTTTTAATTTTTTTCCCCCATTTTTGGTGATGTTCCAAATTTAAAAGTGTGTTTTTTCGAAAAAAAATATTGACTTTAAAAATTCATAAAAAATCGAAAAAAAAAATTTTAAAAAAAGCTCGTGTCATACGATAGCGAATCAAGTTTAAAAAAATACAAAAAAAAAAAAATCGTCAAAAAATTAACCCGCTAGTGCCGCAACCAGTACAAAAGACATGGTTTCGAAATAAACGCGTTCAAAGTTTGTGAACAAAGAAAAAAAAGGTTACCTTCAATCTGCCATGCCTGCTTCGTACTGTATGCCTTCGTTATCTTGTGTTGTGCTGTTTCTTACAGTTTTTTGCAATCGTTTAGCAATTCGGGCTTCTTTTGAAGCTTCATATGCCTTCACTCTGGCGCATTTCAAACGATTTGCATAATTTCCTTTGCAAAAATTGTAAAACAAGTATATACCAGCTGCCGTACATAGGTAGCGCGAAAATTAAAAATGCGCTCTCACTAATCCGGCTGTAACTTTTGAACCCGTAGGAATTTTTCCATGAAATTTTTTTTCTTAGAATCTTAAGAATATTTACTAAAATACAAAATTATAAAAAAAAGTCGATTTCAAAAAACGGCCAATGTCATATGCCCCCCTTAATTTAATCGAGAGGGTGTCTGAGTTTTTTCCGATATTCGAAACCGTTCGATTTTCATGCGAATTTTTTCGAAGAGCCTTTTTTCCTATATTTTACTCTGTTTTCTTGAGTACTTTAACTCTGCATACAAATAAATCTAGTTTGCATAAATTAAAGACAAGTTTTCGTACAAAAACAAATGAATCTGTAACACTGTGCAGCTTAACAACATACGTGTATCTTTTTTTTGATCCTTTACAACATATCCAAAGTTCACATAAAAGTTCGGGTCAAGATACCTTCCTTGTTAGGTAATTTTTTTTGTTTCCTTTTTCTTATTTTAGTGTTTTACATGCGCTAACACTAAAATGAGGACTGTGGCCATATTTGAAGAGAAGACGAAACCAGACCTTATACGTTTTAAAGGAACTGAGTTATAGTTTCCGATGACATATTCCATGTGACCGTAACTAACTCAGGAGAGGATTAATAAATTTTTTAATTTTTGATTTTTTCGAACTCTTTTTTTTTACAAAGAGAAGACGAAACTAGACCTTATACGTTTTAAAGGTACTGAGGTATAGTTTCCGATGACATATTCCATGTGACCGTAACTAACTCAGGAGAGGAGTAATAAATTTTAAAATTTATATTTTCGTTTCGTGTCTAGAATTATCTAAGGTATTTGTCTTCGTTTAAAATATGCCATCATTTAGTCAATCATTGCTGTAAGTAGTTTAAAGATAATTTTGTTTATGTTACCTATAATTATTTCGATGTATTTTCAGATATTACAGTAATTCATATCGTCAATGTGGGAGTATGAACATTTTTATAAAGGGTCCGCCATCTAACTTTTTTTTCAACTAGTGCTTATTTCGTGAATGGTAACACTTAGCTCATGTCTGATTTGACAGATAATTAGTTTTATCCTTCCGCTGAACGAATATGGTCCGTATGTTCGTTATCTTGTGAAAAAAGTGAAAGAAACTGGCATCCTCATCGATAAACCAAAGCGTGAAAAGCCGAAAACAGTGCGTACACCCGAGAATATTGCTGCTGTGGCAGAAAGTATGCGTGAAGCGCCATCAACATCAATTCACCGTCGTTCTCAACAATTGAACATTTCAGAGACCTCATTGAGACGAATATTGCATAAAGACCTTGGTATGACGACATACAAAGTCCAATTGGTTCAGGAGTTCAAAAAAAAAAGTTATTTGGCGTACCCTTTATTTTGTAACTTATTGAAAACTTTTGCTGAATCTACTAATTGTAGATGATAAAAATTATGTTTTTTTAGAACAATATTAGTTGTAACTTCTGAAATTTCTAACAGGGTTGGTTTTACAAAAATAACAGTGGTATGCCGGTACTATATTTTTTGTACGGTTGACAATTTCTACCTGTGTAGAAGATTTTGTGCAAAACGTTTTCTCTAGATTTTTTTATATTCAATATTTTTTAAAAAATATAATGTTTGACTTTTTGCAAAATGGGTTTTTTTGAAGAAAGCGTAGGTATTTTCCTTTAAGAGTTTTGTTAGTAGGATGCGACTTGTTTATGTTTCTTCTTTTCTTCCAAAGTAGGGCACTTTTTGCGCCAAAAATTTTTAGTGCTCGCCATTTTTTCACATATTTCTAATCTGCTAGTAAAAACTTCACAAGACATGCCTACTTTCGCAAAAATGGACCTGATTCGCACCAATTTTGGAATTTCACATTTTCAAATGAGAATATCTAGGGATCCTTAAGAGCTAACCTACTACGTAACCATGTTTTTGTAGGTCTTTGCTAGCAGATTAGAAATATGTTAATTTTATGAAAATCGGATAGGAAACCAAAATGGTGAGCATTCAAAATTTTTGGTGCAAAAAGTACGCTACTTAAGAAGAAAATAAGAAAGATAAACAAGTCGCATCGAACTAAGCGACCACAAAGCTCTTAAAGGAAAAGACCTAAGCTTTCTTAAAAACAAAAATACACCATTTTGAAAAAAAAGTCAAGAAAATGTTTAACTTTGCAAACAAAAGCCAAAAAAAATGTTTTTTTAATTGTTTTTTATTTTCTTTTTTTCAAGATTGAAGAAAAAGTTATAAAAAAGATTTTGGTCAATATTTTCTTAGTACAATAGGTAATTACACTAAGGATATTATGTAGGTAAAGACGACAGGAATTGTAGTCAAAAACAAATAAAATTTCACTTGAAGAAAGGACGACTAACATTTCATTACAGAAAAATATATATGATCTAATATTGAGTTACATCAAGTATATATCAAGAGATAAAAAATATCAACTTATATGTAACATAAGATATAATTCGTAAAGTAAGTATGAGATGTAAATATACATATATCGGTACATATGGCCACATATATAATGAAATATAATCATATCAAGCCATTGTTGGCAACCGTTTCATTCGGTTATTCGTATTCGCTAACGGTATTTTCTGATTATTTCGTTAGGATATTTTAAGGTTAATGATATTTCAAGTTATAACCTTAATTTATTTTAAGGTTAACGTTATTTTAAGTTATTTCGTAACGTTATTTTACGAAATTTTTTAGTATTTGACCGATAAAGACTAGCACACCCAAATTTACAAGTGCAAAATGCATTTCAAAATTGCAATAGGTTATTTTTAGATTGCAGATCGTAAAGATATCAGAAGCTTTTTAATTTTGAGGTTTCCAGTTAAAAAACTGAATATAAAGAATCATTATCTTATTTATAAAAGTTCTCGCACCAAACGCAATGAAGTTTTGATACAAAATTTTTTTTTTAATTTTTAAAAAAATATGACAATTTAATTAAATTTTTTGTTATGTATTTATACTACTATTAATAAAAATATGTTCCCGCCATTTCAACACCTACATACACATGGTATTACACAATTTGAAATAAATATTTAAATAAAAAGAATTTTAGAAATTGGTTTCGGTGCGGGTTTTTCCCGAATTGAATTTATTATCAGCCAAATATTGTTGATAAGGTGGTAGCCTGTAATTTTTCACAACAAAAAAGTCATAATCCTAATGTACGTATTTAGGATTAACAAAATTTACCTTTTAGTAATTTAGTTTTTTGATAATTTTAAAGTAATGATGTTTCTGAGAGATAAAAAATTATATACTTCGTTAGGATATTTTAAGGTTATCGACATTTCAGATTTATTTCGTTAAAGTATTTTAAGATATTTTAAGTTATATCGTTAGGGTATTTTAAGGTTATCGGTATTTTAAGTAATTTCGTTAATGTTATTTTAAGGTGAAAATAGTTTCTTGAAACGGTATTGAATTACTATCTGTATTTAAGGGTTAGTGTTTGACAACCATATGAATATATATATAAACTTTTTTCGCCGGGGGTATAAAAAAAAATGATAATACTTACACTATGATTGCGTACTGTTGAGCATAAATGTTGAAAGTTTTCTTTTTTTGTTTAATCCCACCAATAGAGCGTTGAAATATTTTTAAAACAAATATCTGTTGAATATTACAATGTTATATTGAACTATATACAACTGGTAAAATTTCCGGTGTTTTGTAATGTATAAATAACAGAAAAAATTGCTAAAGTTACCGAATGATTAAAGCACTTAATTCATTTTACACAATTTTTTCCATATTGGTTTCTACAATATTTTGGTTACCTTAGAAACCGCAAAAAAACATGTGTTTACGATTAAATTTTTTCACTCTTTGTTGCAAAGCGAATAACACGTTTTAAACACGTAAAGGATTAAGAAAAATTACAGATTTTTATTGATTTTTCTTGAATTTGTATTAAACCGAAACGAAAACAAATAAAGTTAATGCGGCTTTAAATCGAAACTGGAGAGAAACACAATAGAGTCTTAAGCACAATATCGAATTAAAAGAAGAAAAAAAAAGTGTTAAGGAAGTCAATGGAACACTAACAATAGCAATAGTTATGAGAATTGTATTGAAATGTTGTCGCGACGTTGTTGACGTTTTACTTTAACAGCAATAGGCAGCTATTAAGTGTAAACACAAACGTCAATCCAATTAGAAAAACTAATGGTTTTAAATTACAGTTTTTTGTATTTTTTGTTTACAACTTTGCAAAAAAAATTTTAAAAAAGTACAAAGTAATTTAAAAAGCGGGAAAATACCGACTATATAATATATTTTTATATATATATTTTTTTTTTAAATTTTACTTGACTTTTATAATTTTTATTCAAATTCTTTAAAACTTAATTACCAACACTTATACGCCTTAGTGGACGTTTATTTCTAATTAGAACCACTTTGCAACGCGTTAAAACGTCGTTAAATTTAACGCCTTACGCGCTTTAAGGCGCGTAAATTTTAATTAAACCGATTTTTTTTTATACCGGAAATTTGGTTTAGACAAAACCATAAAATTATGGAAATTATTATATGAAAATATTAATATTTTCTTTTTAATTTTTAAAGAAACAGAAAAATAAACGCAACACTACGCGACGACGATTATTTACACCGAAAACTAAGAGAAAAAAACACGTTCGTTTTAAAAACTCAACAATGCTGAACTGATTTCATATGAAAATTTTGTTACCCTGTCAAGTATCTTCATCACAAGTAGTCAGACACACACGGTATGTAGCAGCGTAACACTTTTGCGCAAAAACATCATTAACAACAAAAACAAATACACAAACGAATAAAGAAAAACCAAGAAAAATAAAATCGGAAAATAGAGGAAAATTAACAAAGCAACAACCAAACACAAAATTCTCTAGTGTGCGGTCTTTTTTGTTAAATAAAGGCAAGATAATGTAAAATATTAAACTTTTAATACTAGCCAACAAAATAAAATAAAAACATTAAATTTGGTTTTACCAATTTTTTTTTAAACGCGTGTTTTTGTTACAAATGAAACCAAAAAACATGTTAGAGGTGAAAAACATTTTTTTTTGAGGTGAAACAATTTTTTGGATGTAAAAAAGATATTGTGTCTGTGGTGAAAAAAACAGTTTTTAGGTGAAAAAATCTGTGTGAACAAAAATTTGAGGTTGAAACTAAATTTGAGGTAAATATATTATTCACCTCAAAGCGTCTGGTGAGAAAATATTTTTAAAACTATACACTACTATATCGGCCAGTACACGATAGATCGGCCAAAATCTGACCTTAGGTTTTCCCGACATAAAATGTATTTTGCACGAACAAACTCTATAGAGTCACTTAAAGATTACCGATTTTATTTTCTTGAAATTCGAAAAAGCCATGTTTTGCGTTTTTCTTTTTTTGAAAATACAAAAAGTATGTAGGATGTAACATTAGGGTTGTCCTTATTTTTCAACTTGCGGTTTTTGGGGCTGCCCCCCTCTTAAAATATTTGTTTGGGTAAAAAAATTCACCGTGCAAAAAATTAGAGTTCTAGCATAACGGGAAGATGTCCCGCATCGCCCTTGAAAATCGGGCCCCTTGGAAAAATGGGCATAATTTAAAAAAACATTAAAATTTTTTTTTCTTCAAAATTAAAAAAATATAAAATAATTTTTGTGTTGGGTTTAATCATAACTACTCAGATAAAATATATTACTTTTCCAGAAAATCGCTAACTTACCCTAACCTTGCGTCAAAAAAATTAATAAATATTTTGGGTGTACCTCAAAGTGACTTTTTTGCATTTTTGAAAATTTTATTCAACAAAAATCAAAAACCTAGTGTTTGGTGTCAAGTATTTTATTAAACACATCTCAAGAATTAAATAAGCCAAGTATTACGGATACCCGTTTGCAAACATTTTTTTTACAACATTTTGATTCTAGCGGATTTCAACGTTTTTTTTAAATTTGTATAGACTTTTTTTTTTAAAAAGATTTTTGTAATATTTCATCAATGTTATTGTGTATGCTATTTTATATAATTGTAATAACTTTATTATAAAGTATAATTTTTCGTGTTCATAGTTAACCTGTGTTTTCATGGGGTCACAATTGACCCTCGTATTTTAAAGAGTCAAAAATCACAAAGATGACAAAATAAATTTTTGTTTATGTTTCTAATTGTAATTTATTTACATTTTAAAATTCATTAAAATTAATTATTTAGTATAAATTCAGATATTTGTATTCATATTTAAATTGATTTTTTTGTACGTATTCAGGAGTATTTTTGAAAAACGTATTTTTAATTTAATAGTGTAAATTTTTTTGCATCCGGGTAGTGCTTCCGATAATCGGCTACAATTTGCATTATTAATTGTTTTTCCACCTCGTTTCGTGACAATACTTTATTGTAGTCCTCCATGAGCTTCACTGCCCGTTCTGCAGTGTCATTAACAACCTTTAATTTGTTAACGTGGGTCATATTTGACCCCAGGTTAACATTTGTTAACTATCAATAGAAAAAATAGTATTTTATAAAAAAGTTATTACAATCATTAGTGTCCGACCGAGTACGCGGCTTCGGCTTCGGAGTTCGGCCAAAAAGTGAAGTTCGGCCAAGTTCGGTGTTCGGCCAAATTTTGGCCGAATTTGACCGAACTACAGAACTTTTTATGATTATTTATTAAAAGCACAAATAAATAACAACTGTGGTTATATTAACTTTTCAGAATTTACAAAAAAACTACATAGAAAATACAGCGTTGAATATGATAGAATACCGAAAAAAAAACAACGATAATTAAATATCAATGTGTGTGAAAAAATTTCAAAAAGCCAAAAGAGTTTAAAAAATATTTTCAGAAATATACCTACAAGACTTATAAGCAAATAATCAAATTTAATGCGATATAATTTAAATAAACGTATACTTTTATATTTTGCAATTAATTTCGAGTGGTAAGTAATCCTAAAAAGAGATTAACAGGTTCATCAATTTGGGATAGACATGATGTAGTACCAGACTTACTTCTAAGCAGAACCAAATGAAAATTTTATTGAAAAAGAAATTGAAATGTTTATTACGTTTATTAAGTCCCGAAATATAAATATATTTGAGTATTGGAATTCAAGTCCATTTACAAATATAAAAGCTGTAGCAATAAAATATTTATCAGCCCCACCAACTAGTGTAGCTAGCGAACAGCTTTTTAGCGCTGCCGGGCAGCTGTATTCTGATACACGAAGCAATTCACATGGTGTGAATGCGGAGAAATTGCTTTTCTGTCATTGCAATATCAAACTTTTTAATTTTAAATATTAAAGTTTAAGTTTGTTTTTCTATATCAACTTAAAAATCGATCAACTTTTCATTGACTATAAAATATAGTACAAATATTTTTTTGTTTATGTTTAATAACTTTTTGGTTTAAATTTATTGATCTAAAAAAAACAATTTATATTTTTTTTTTAAACAAAAAGTCCGGCTTCGGCTTCGGTTTCGGCCGAACATTGATATTATGGCCGAAGTTCGGCCTCGGCTTCGGCTTCGGCCGAAAAAAATGAGTTCGGTCGGACACTAACAATCATATAAAAGAGCATATACAATAATATTGATGAAATATTATTACAACCTTGTTTTAAAGTAAAAATGTATATAAATAAAAAAAAAACCTTGAAATCCCCGAGAATCAAAATGCTCTAAAAAAATAATTTGCCAACGGATATCCACGGAACTAGGATTATTTAATACTTGAGATGTGTTTAATAAAATACTTGACAGCAAACACTAGGTTTTTGATTTTTGTTGAATAAAATTTTCAAAAATGCAAAAAAGTCACTTTGAGGTACACCCAAAATATTTATTAATTTTTTTGACACAAAGTTAGGGTAAGTTAGCGATTTTCTGGGAAAGTAATATTTTTTATCTGAGTAGTTATGATTAAACCCAACACAAAAACTATTTTATGTTTTTTTAATTTTGAAGAAAAAAAAATTGTAATTTTTTTTAAATTATGCCCATTTTTCCAAGGGGCCCGATTTTCAAGGGCGATGCGGGACATCTACCCGTTATGCTAGAACTCTAGTTTTTTGCGTGGCGTATTTTGACACCCTAACAAATATTTTAAAGGGGGGGGGGGGGGGGGTACAGTCAATATCTCATTTTTATTTTTCGCCCATACAACGAAAGACCACCCTAATGTAACATTTGTAGTGTCTTTAATAAATATATCTTATTATCAGCATTTAAAATGCATTGGAATGGTAAACTCCTCTACTTTTATACTGCGGCTTCAAATTTTTTTCCGTAGTCAAAAACAAATGCATTTTTAATCCGATAAATATTAAAGAAAATAAACTAAATTGCGCATAAAACCGTGAATTTTTTGAAATTTTAGAAACTAATAACGACAATCTTTAAGTGACTCCAAAGAGTTTCCGAATACCAAATTTAATTGAAATCGGAAGATCCAAGGTCAAAAATGCCCTTATTATCCGGTGTTCGGTGGAATGGCCGATATACACTAATTTGTATGGAAAATTAAGAGATATTTTCACATTTTCACTTATAACTTTCGAAACACAAGACCGATTTTACTCATTTTCAATAACGAACTTTTCGTGAAAATGTACATTAATCTAGGTAAAAATGAGCAGTACCGATTGCGTCGTGATTGCCATTTCAACAGTCAGACAGACATTGATAAATCAGCTTAGAATTGAATAAGGGTTGTCAATTATTCGAGTTTTTATTTAGTTCGAATAAACGATCAAACAATTTTTGATCGAACGATCAAACAATAATTTTTTTAAAAATTATTCGATTAATCAAACGAATAAAAATAATTTTTTAAAATACTTAAATATTTAAAGTATTTTGCCTTATCATCTCAAAATTTTAAGAACTTTGTCATTAATTTAAATACTACAACAATACCAATTCTCAAATGCAATCCTTGTAGACTGTACACTTAAAATACTATGTAGGTAAAGACCACTGCAAATGTAGTTAAAAACAAATGAAATTTTACTTAAAGAAAGAACGACTTATATTTCAGTAAATTCAACTAACATTGTCATTTGTTTTTTAATGTTCAAAAAATTAACCACAATTGTAGTAAAAATGTTATTAAAAAATATACAAACATTTATTTTTTTTTTTAATAAGAAAAAACTACTGTAAAAAATTAATGTAAAATCATAAAACAGTCATTTGATGTGGCTTGTTTTTTTAAATGAACTACGCTTAGTTAAAACTGCAATTTGTTCTACATTAAAAATAAAGAAACTATATTACAACCCAAACAGCTAAATTTTTTTAAAGCAGAAGTTCCCTGAGTTTATTAAAGTGAAAATATTTCTCAATCATACGCCATTTTATATCTTGTGATGAAAAATTACAAGTTTAAAAATCGTTGAAAAGTATATCGGAATTAGTTTTAGTATATCGTGCTGATGAGATCATATTTAATCACGGTAGAAATTACATCATTGGAACTCACAGTTTAATGCTAATGTGCTATCGTTGTAGTATAGTTAGCAACATTTTTGAGTAGTTTTGTAGTTTAAACATCAAAAATATTTTAACGACATCACTTTATCTGTGAATTCATTCATACTGCTTGCTTGATAGTCAAATCATATACCTTTACCTATTATTTCATTCATATAAACTAGTTTACTCACTACATGAGAACTAATAATATGTGAGCTCGAAGTTAAAGATTATCACCATTGATCAAAAATTAAATTGAAAACGAAATAGATCTATCAACACATTCCTGAAAGGGTGAAATAATAAATTTGAAAACAAAAAACTCTATAGATTATTTGTTAGGACAATATCCTAATAAATAATTTTCATTTTCATTGCACAATTAAAAGTCGAAAAAAACATAATTTTTATTTTTAATAAAAATTATATCAAACTTGTATAAAAGACAAAGTATTGTTTACTACTTCCCCTGTACATTTTGTTTTTAAACAAATGTACATATCAAAAGGAAAATTAACAAAAACGTGTGTTGAATATTTAGCAAAGGTAAGACATACACACAAAAAACAAGTTTTCAATTTATTTTTTGATCAATGGTGATAATCTTTAACTTCGAGCTCATATAGATTAAGATTATATTAGTTCTCATGTAGTGAGTAAACTAGTTTATATGAATGTTTGATGTTTGGCATGGGACTGTTACCTCCTTCAAAACGTGTTCGGATGACGGGAACCTAGAAATTTCCCGAAATAGATCTATCAACACATTCCTGAAAGGGTCAAATAATAAATTTGAAAACAAAAAACTCTAGAGATAATTTGTTAGGGCAACATCCTAATACAGAAATATAGAGTATGGCCTCGAACTTGAATAATTTTCATTTTCATTGCACAATTAAAGGTCGAAAAAACATAATTTTTATTTTTAATAAAAATTATATTAAACTTTTAGTAAAAAAAAATTGAATTTCTGTTTTTTTCAATAGTTTTGATTTGTATTTTTTATAAAAATTTTCCCGAAATTGTTCAATTTCTGAAAAAGTTTTATTAATCTTTTTATCAATTTTCGAAAAGTTTAATTTTCTAAATTATTCGCTTTATTCGATTAACCGTCAAAATTTATTTGAATTATTCGTTAATCGAAAATCACATTTTTTTAATTGTTCGTTCGAACTTTTTTTTGTTTGTTCAATTAACGGAATAATTTTTATTTTAGTGACAACCCTAATAAAAATGAAGCTGTATAAATATCTAATAAAAATTTGTTAAAAATTACGTTGCAGAAAAAACTGCTAAACGTAACAGTTTTTTTTTTTTTCAATTTATAACGAGCTTTCAACCTCCGTATATTGTCAAAAATAAAACAAAGCAAATAAAGATTTCATCAGAACCCAAAGTTTTAGAAAAACTAGAGCCCCCATAATAGGCAGATCATTAACAAAAAAAAAAACTATTAATCATGAATGTTGCTCCATTCTTGCCTTCTTAGTAACCAAACACGTGGTTAAGGATCTTTTCATAACAAGCATCATGACGTTACTAAACTTTGAAGACCAAAAATGTTCTATTTATATAAATTTTTTTTAGTTTTTACTCTGGCTCAAGTAATATTTTATACAGTTTTATTAGGTTTTTGTTTTTATATACATCGAGATTATTTTTATGTTATTTTCAATTTATAACGAGCTTTCAATCTCCGTATATTTACAAAAATGAAGCAAATCAAACATATTAGCTTGGTTGATATTAGTATTTCGGTCTGGCTAAAGATCTCATCTTCTTACTGACGAAACCCGTGGTAAGGGTATTTTCCTAACAAGCATCACGACGTTACTGATTTGCTTAATATTACACTCATAATAAAAAGTTAGTACAAAAGTCTGTTAAACGGGTTTTAATTCAGTTGAACTAATTTTGCATGTTGCTTACGTTAGCTAAAGTTATTAGTTATCTTATTTCACCAGAAGAGCAAATTTCATCAGAAATTTAAATAATATTTCAACCTAAAATTTAGTAAATTGTGATTCTCAAATTTACAAATTTGGCAGTTTTAAGACCACAATTGTTTTAAGACCATTAATTTTTTTGCCTCCGCTATCAATCTCACTTGTAGATCGAGTTATTTAGCGGAGACAAAAAAAAATTTTTTTGTAACCATTGTAGTTTAAATTTACAGACAATTTGTAATTTAAAAAAAAATTTAATATGATTTTATTCAAATTGCATTCATTTAATACCAATTAAAGATTTGGAATGATGTTAATGAATCCTTAGGGAATGGATTAACGGAATGGAGAATGAACATTTTTTAATTCTGAATTCAATTTTCTGTGAGTTGTGGGCGTTGTGGTGTAATGGTTAGCGCGTTGGACTTTTACACAGAAGGTCCCGGGTTCGATCCCCGGTGCCGGCAACATCAAAATAATATGTATGAGTTTTTTCTATCCCTCATACGTATCGCAATGTCCACCTTCGGTGTTCCCATAGCAATTAACCCCACCGAAGTAAAATAATGAATCAGGGCTATGAACCAAAAAGCTTCAATAAGTTCTCCATCAGGTGGCGAGCAACAACTGTTCTAAGACTTATCATCTCGCGCAATTACAGTGTTGCCATGTCTGAAGCCCTTCATCTTTCCCCACCTTTCATCTCTATACTATCCCTTTCCAAAGAAAGCAACACACTAAATATAGGAAGTATTTCCTCAGTGTTGCCTCTCTTTAAAAAAAAAAAATAAAAAAAAAAAAAAAAAAAAAAAAATTTAATAAATTCTTTTAAAACTCTGCTTTCTTTACCCAAAACGCTGTACACACAGAAAAAAATGTTGCCATTTGCCAACTAATACTAACTGTATATTGGTTTTCGCAACCAAACTCGGTAAATACAACAAACTAAATATTCAGAAATAACTTTGGAATATGATTGTACTGAACGAATTTTTCAAATCGGTTGGCACTTTATTTTGCTGTGTATGGACGACAGATGCTACGCTCCAGTTGGTAGTCCACTTAGCCGCCTCAAAAAAAACACAATTTTTAGTATTAATTCTGTTGATCTGTGTTATTTTCAACACAAAAGGCTAAATAATTTATAGAAGAAAAATAAATGACAAAAAAGCTCACACAAACTATAACTAAAAAACACAATACATATAAGAAAAGACGAAAATTCAACCCTTTATACCACATAGTACAACGGTTCCCAAATGGGGGTCTGTGGCCCCCATTTTTTCTGTGGGGAAAATTGGTCATTTTAGAGAATTTGCCTACAGCCCATAGTTTTAAACGAATTTGAAAACATTTTAATTTTAAAAATTGCTCAATAAAATCGATTCCTCATGGCCGATTTTTAAAAGTCAATTATTTTAAAGCCATAGTAAACCCTATGGGGAATAAGGAGTCAATTGACCTAAAAGTGACTGGTTAAAGAAGGACTTATCACAGGACTGGTATAATTTAATATTGAAGTGGGTTAAGCAGTGTCAATTGTCCTAAAATTACCAATCCTGTGACTGGTAAAGGGAGGACATACCACTTAACCAGAATGTTTATTAACAAGAAAAAGCCAGTTGGCCAGAATTTTTCCCATTGGAAGCTGTTTAGTTTTCGTTTATTATATACGACATGGGCCTTTTGCGACAGTCTTGTGGTATGCCCATCTTTGGTTAGCCCTGTGGCATGCCACTATGTGGTTTAAAGCAGAGCAAATGACCCCCTCCTATGACGAGCCAATGTTAAGTTGCCAGTTGTTTACATAGGTAGGGTTTAGCAGAGGACCGGTCTCTGGCACGAAGGGACCGATCCTGTGGCATACGCAGAACCGGTCCCATTCCCCATAGGGAATCGACAAAATCAGCTAAATGTTAATTTCTTTGATATTTCTGCTATAAAAAATTTGAAAATTGTGGTATACAAATGTAATGTATTTCAAATTAAAGATAATTATATTCTCTATTGATACTTTTTGTTAAATCCGCAATCACAATTTTAATTTCTAGATAATAATCACTTTTTGTGATAATTTTTAAACAAAATTATGTAAATTTCTTTGCACTTTAATTGTATTTCTTGAATATTGTAAAAATGCATGTTGATGAACTATCCACATTCATCTTAATAAAAGACCAACACGATTAGTAAATTGTTGAAAATCTATTAAAAATAAAAAATATTAATTCCCAACTAAATGTGTTTATACGAAGCAAAATAAAGAAGTGACACCGGATTTGATAACGATTATCAGTAGAGAATAAAATTACCTTAAAATTGAGATAGTACATATAAAAGATTATATCCCACAATTTCAAAAAAAAATTAAATTTCGATGATTTTGAAGATTTATTAAGAACATAAAATAAATTCCTTCCAAAAAATAACCTTAAGGAATCCATTTGGAATTTAGTTTTTTTTTTTTTTAAATTCGGGAAGCAAATTTGCTCAAAATATGGGAAGCAAATTTGCTTAAAAAAATCCAATTTTTTCCACTGTGCCAGGGGTCCTTAATAGCATTCCAGGTGGTCCGCGAAGAGTTCTGACAACAAATTTTAAACCGAACGTAAAAATTATTTTTTAAATGTATCGAAAACTATTTAATTATGAAATCAAAAGAAAGAATTTCTCAATATTAAAAAAGCGTTTATAAAAATGTTGGTCCCTCGAAATTTATCTTAATCGGGTTTTACTGTATACGGCTTTTGTTAAGTGTTTTTTTTATTTTTAAAATCAAAATCCAGTGTTTGTTTCTTTTGTTACTTTTGCATTTTTTTTAATATATGTATAAAAAAAACTTTGGGGGCCGCGAACCAGTAGAAGTGTGTCGGGGTCCGTAAAGCAAAAGTTGGTGAGAATCGCTGACATAGTAGGTAAGCGATGTGAGCTAAAATACCCACACGTTCTTAAGAAAACAAAACAAATAACAAAGCGTCGACGAAACGTTATGATACTACATCCACCCACCAGAAACTCGGAAGCGATAAAAATGATTACAGTTTCTTTTCTGTTTCTTCTACCGATTCTTTAGTGGGTTAAAAAAAATAAAAATCTGTTTATCCCATGTTATCGCTTCACAATCGATCGAAATACTGGGAATCTAGTTTGCAATGAAAAACTATCGTTTTTGAAATTTCAATTCCGAATGTTTCATATTGTTTTTAATTTAGAAAGTGTTAAGATATGTAAATCGATATTTCTGATTTTCAATCCACTTTCTCTTTTCAATTCAATTCAAAATTATGCGATACATCAAAAAGTATGCATGCGCTAAACTATAAACTGCTTCCAAAATTTGCTAAATAAATATTGACTGGCTGCTTCTAAATACGCATCCCGGTTATCTGCGCTATTTTAAAAGTTTAAAAAAATAAAAAAAATAATTCAAGACTACCCAATGAAAAAAGTTCCGATATAGGTATACATAGTCATATATATAATTCCATATCACATCATATATCAGGTGATTCGAAAATGGCATACATAAACTTATCTCATGTGATCCCATGTGATCTCATTTGATATAACTTGATCCGAAAAATGGGTCTATCTACTTTGATCAAGTTATATATAATTTGATACAATTTGATCTTCACAAAATTCTCGTGAGATCCCATGTGATCTCATTTGATATAATTTGATCCGAAAAATGGGTCTATCTACTTTGATCAAGTTATATATAATTTGATACAATCTGATCTTCATAAAATTCTTTGGAAATTCGCGCTTCAATTTTGTTTCACATTCCAGATAATAAAAAAAATTAAATATAAAACTATGAATTGGAAAATTAGACATGATTTCATTTTGACTTATACACTGAGTTTCATAGCTACTTATAACATCATTTTGTTTTCCAATTATATTTTAAACTACTTACAGTGGGGAGCACTTTTGAGTACATGTAAGTACTTTTTACACCTAAAGATTCAGGCCGAAAAATGTTTGACACTAGAACTAAAGGTACAAGGTACGCTGAATCCAAATCTGGCCTTAGATTCACTCTCCGACATCAGCCGTTCGAGCTATATTAACGAGAAAATTGTATTTTTTGATCAAAATGCTCCGATTTCTGAACAAACTACTCTTACCATTTTTTTCAGTTTTTCAATTTTTAAGATAACTTATTTCCTTACGACATTATTGTAAATTGAAATTGAGGTTTTAACAGCAATTTTAAAGTCCCGCAATGCAAAATTTTAAAAAATTCAAATTTATTATCAAGTTCAACCGACGATAATGTCGTAAGGAAATAAGTTATCTTAAAAATTGGAAAACTGAAAAAAATGGTAAGAGTAGTTTGTTCAAGTGACGTTACAAGTATTATGAAAAATGTATTTCCAGGAAGGTCAAAAATCGGAGCATTTTGATCAAAAAATACACTTTTCTCATTAATATAGCTCGAACGCCTGATGTCGGAGAGTGAATCTAAGGCCAGATTTGGATTCAGCGTACCTTGTATCTTTAGAAAAATATAATTTAGTTCTAGTGTCAAACATTTCTCGGCCTGAATCTTTAGGTGTAAAAAGTACTTACTCACAAGTGCTCCCCACTGTAAGTGTCTTCAGAAGATGAACTTAGCTTTCGATTGATGCAATATAGAAAGTTGTTATTGTACGTTGTAGTTTTTGGTTTGATTATTAAGTCATTAAATGTTTATAATTATAACGTCATTTTAAGAAAGATATAAATAAAAACAAATATAAATTTAACCAAATTTATGTCGAGACTTGATTTTTTTAACAATCCTACTTATTAGATTGAAGCCAAAAATTTTGATAGAAAAAAAGTTAATTTCTCGAGATAAATATCGTATATTATCCCTACTGGAAATGAAGGGTCGATTGATCCAAAGTGACAATTCTGTGATATGTGCCAAAAAGTGTTAATTTTGGTGAAATGACCAATCAAGTGACTATAGTAATGGTGAAAAAACATTGACTGGTTGGTACCAGATATATCATTTAACTGGAGAAAAAGTAACATAACATCAAAGTGTAGTGAAGCAACTATGACTGTTGCAGTTGAAGATGTTAGTTGTCATTAAACTAGTTCAAAACCGTTAATAGTGGATGAAAACATTTCAATAAGTGTCAAAGGATTCAGTCCCTTAACTGCTACTAAGAAAAAATAAAATTATTTCGAAATTGATTTTTGTTGAGCCTTTTGGAACAGGTGCTATGACACACTGTTTTGGGTAAGTTCAGTGACTGGTTACGGACGGGCTATTGACACACGGTGTACATTATATGACACACGGTGAATAAAAAGTGACAGGTTACTTGTTAATTACTTTTCGCATGCCCGGCGACATGTAGCCCTTAGACAAGTGCAGTGGTTCTTCATAAAACTATTCCATTCAAACTACCCCTGTAACAGATGATATGTGACTAGTTTTCCATACAATTTTATCTTCAGTTCTACGATACGTACACCTACACCAGACACCTGATAATTATTATCCCACTCTTGTTGCATACCACATAAATCCTAAAATGATCTTACTTTAACGCTTCCTGCTTCTAAGTTGTGCCGTAGCTTATTCATTTCAGTCGGTACGGTGACCGGTTACCTTCGTCAAGTTATTCGCCACGTCACAAGGTGCTCCAGAGGTAGCAATTGCCACCTGCTATGACAAGCCCATGTTAAAAGTACTGGTCACATCCATATAACAGAACCTAAACTAGGTACACACAAAGTACTAGTCACGTGACCCTACCAGTGACTGGTTCATTTCCCGCAGGGATGGTACTGTCGGCAAAATCCGATTTGGTTCTTTTTTGTTATAAAGCTTTTTACCTTTGGGCTTTTAATTGCTTATTTTAAGGTTTTCTGACTTTAAATATTTTTTTAACTTATAAAATATTATTTCTTCTACTTTGAACTTTTTTTATTTAAGTGTAGTTTTTCTAAGTTTTTACTTTTGCTTTTTTACAATTTTCTTTAGCTTAAATACATTGAATTTTGTTTTTGTGTTCTCTGGTAATTATACTTAAAAGTGATAGATTTTTTTTTTAATTTCTACCACATACAAAAGTGATAAAATTTTTCTTTTTAATTTTAACGCATATATATATATATAGAATTATATGTGATACCATATATAATATAAAAATTATAGAATTTGTTTGGTTTTACTGTTTTATATGTAGTTATATATAATTACACATCGAAGTATATATGATCTCACATATAGCTATATCAATTATGTATAATAAGATAAAAATATCAACTTATATATTACATAAGATATAATGATATATGATTATATATAGCACCATATTAGAAATGTTCGTAAAAATAAGTATGAGATGTAAGTATATATGTTTACAAATGTTTTAATTTTGAATTTTAAAAAATTAAAACCAAAAGTTTATTTTTCGATCTTTTATCATAAATTATGATGTGAGCAAGATTATTCAAGTTCAAGATCATTTGTTTTTTGTTAAACAAAAAACCGTGCAATGTGTATTTATTAATTAAAAAATTCCTTCATCCGCTAATTTAAAGCAGTCTTTATCTACTGACAAGTCCTTACATGTTTCATTTCGCGTCACCGAAAATCTTTAGAATGATCTTGAACTTGAATAATCTTGGCCAAATCATAATATATGTTTATATGTGGTCACATATATTATAAGATACCACTCTATCAAGCTGTATACGACTATATGTAAACTTTTTTCGTCGGGTAGATTACGGAGGCGATTGACTTTCAAAGTCAAAAATTTGTAAAAACTTGCTCCAACAAAACTTAAAATTAGTAATGCCCCGACGTAAAAGTTCCAATATAATCATATATGATTATATATAGAAACACATTTAACTAAACAGGACATCTCATCTGATCCGAAAAATGGCATACATGAGCTGATCTCATGTTATTTCATGAAATCTTATTCATATACATAGCTTGATCCGAAAAATGGGTCTAATAAATATAAATAATATATAATTTGATACAATTTTATCTAATAAGTTTTTTTAATTAACCAATTAAAAAAACATTTAAATGTTTTAGAGATCAGTACTTTTTGATTTAATCCAATTAAGTAAAATTAAAAACGCTAGGTAAAACAAAAAAAGCAACATTAACCGAGAAAGTATAGTATATATATCGAGCCCTATCCGCCAGAAAGACGTAAGTAACCATTTTTGCATATTCGGGTTTTTGATGAAAATATTTGTTTTGCGACCATTTGCATCATTGGTCAAAACTTCATAGCTCTAGGAAGTACCGTTACAAAGTTAGAGAAAAACAAAAAAGGCGTAAGTGCTTATTCCTATATGACAAACAATAGTTTGTTTACATATTTCCTGACGGCAAAGTGTTACTTACGTCCTTTTTTATTTTACAAATAACTCAAAATCTAGGACACGCTCGATTATGTTTTATTCATCGTTGGATTCGTAATTCAAAAGACTTTAATTTGTTTATCATATGTTTATACTCTTCTTAAACCAAGCAAGAAATAAATCAAAAAAAGTAAAATTGGGTCAAATTAGACCCCCTTGTTTAACCCCTTAAAGTGAGATTTGGTACCAAAAAACAGTTTAGTTTTCTTTATATTTTGGTCTTTTATAACATATTTTAATTTCATTAAAATCCGATAAGCCAAAGAAAACTTAGAAAAAAACTTAAAAATGCCTTTCCTGTAAAGTTATGAAATTGTTACTTACGTCTTTTCGGCGGATATGGCTCGATATATATGAACACTGTGATAGTTTTTGACCCGAAACTTCGATGAATCCTTTTCGAACTATTAGGGGTGAGTCCCCTGAGTGCGAAAGTACATTTGGAAGTGTCAGATTGGCTCCAGTTTTTGAGAAATCGGTATATATCCATTTTTCATGGATATAGCTAAGTCTGCGCTATTTAAAAAATTTTTATTCGACTGTATTAGTTTTTTTGCCTCTTAGCTTTCTTTTACGAAATGTTTTGACTTTTTTTTCCGAAATCGGTTAACCGAAAAATTGTTTTCTCAAAAAGTGGGATTTTGGAAACACTAGTGGTTACCTTTAGGTAACTATTTAATTTTTAAAATTCAAAATTAGAATTTATTACGCATGTTATAAGGTTTGGGTGTTTCATTTGTTTAAACCAAAGAGTACATACAAATAGAGATACTACACTTCCCACTCCTCTCAGCAACAAAATACCGAACTCGGGCAAGCAAATAAAAACATTTTTTTACACTAAAAAATTATTGCAACATGTTAATAAAAAATTGCTGCTTAAAACACTCAGTTTTATTTTGCTTATTTTTTGTAATTTTTTATTAATAATTAATATATTTTAATTTTGTCTTGCTGATTTTATCATTAATATTTGAAATAAATAAAAGTTTTATTAAATTATTATTTAAAAACATGATAAAAATTAATTTAAACTTTAAAATTTCTTCAACATGTTTTCATTTGCTCGGTGGGAGTTTACGAACAAATAAAAAGAGATCAGATTGAGCGACACTGAGTAGTATGGAAACTGGTTTAAACAAGCCGTTTCCAATGCCTGAACTGATTTTAAGAGAGTTTCGAAAAAATGTGTTAATAGAGGTAGTTTTTATTTAATTGATTTAAAAGCATGAAAATTTTAAATTAATTTTAAAGTTAAATTTGTATTGTTTAATGTATTCGCTGCATAACACAGTACAACACATGTTTTTGGGACTCAATTCTGAGAATTGCACTTGAAAGTAGCAACAAAAATAAGAACTTCTGCATCATTCGTTTGTCAAGTTGGTTACAGTAATAATTTAATGGCCATACGAATTTTTTGGCTTAAGGCGGATTTTTAGCACTTTTTCTGTATTTTAACCCGGTTATATCTCGGTATACCGTTCGGAATATCTCTTTTGTATCTGAAGCAAAGTTGTAGATATTGAATAAGAGAACGGAACAATCCTACAGTAGCAGTGATGCAAAACGTGGTACAATAGGTCCATTTGTGGCACTTTTGACTGCTTGATGGCCCTGTGGTACTTTCTTATCTATTTTGGCCCTTTCAGCTCAAAATTGAACTAACTACTTTAAACTGTTTAGTTCAGACTTTTACTAAATTTGCCTGATTTTTTTTATTCGATGAGAGCATATGCTAGTTCCTTAGAGAATGAAAAACGGTTAGTATATATATTTTCGTACCAGGAGGTCAGGTTTTAAAATTTTCAATGCAGGACGATAACATTTTTAAATCTTTTTATATTTGTCCAAATTTTTTAAAAAAGTGCCGCAATTCATTTTTTATTAAAAAAATGTGTTTTTGGGAGGCTTTTTAAAAATGTTATGTTATCGCAAGAGCGGAAATAATTTATGAGAATTCATAAAATATGTTAAACTTTATTGTCAGAGGGGTTTGTCTTGCTTTTTTAAAAAAGCATTAAAATGAACTCTAATTAACAAATTAATATTATTTTTATTTTAGTAAAAATCTAATAATCGAATTTTTTTTAAAAAATATGGCCCTACAGGGATGATAAATGGGATTTTCAAATAGTACCCTCATAGTACTAAATACAAGTTTTTATTATAAATTAACGTTTTTAAAATTTATTTGTATATAAAAACAAATTTAGTTGATTTTAGTTACAGAATTAATAAAAATTATCGATTTTAGAATCACAATGCAAATTTGAAGAAGTTGGCAATGGCCTTTTTCAATTGTACTCTTTTAAAATATTTATTTTTCACTTTTCGAACACTTTTTTTTTACTCGAACTCAAAAAAAACATCTTTCATCAATTCCATTTACAACGATTGGATCCAAATAAATACATTTGATAAATGTTAATTTATGAATGGGTAATTGAATTAAATGTTGAATCTTGAAGTTTCTCTGAAGTTTCTAAAAATAGAACTGTTGTGTTGTTGGAGTTGTACTTCTGAGATTATGTATGCAAGAACAAAAACACCGTGTATTGAATAAAACTAGTTTTAATCACAAAAAACCTGACGATAGATCAGTGCGCTAAAGCGCTCTGTCTAACGTGTGGTGAGAGTGCATGTGGCATTAGAAATCAGTTTATCTATATCACGGTCAGTGATTGCACAGAAAATTTCATATAGACGCAATCGAACAAATAAAAACATAACAATTATTACATTATTCAAAAAACAGGGTCACTGACGAAGTTTCAATACCAGAAAGTGCGCAGTCTGATTCAGGAAAATTGAAAAATTTACAATCTAGTTATGATTTTTAGAAAATACACTCATTATTCTCTACCACGTCTTTCACAATTAAAATTAATTATAATTGCATATTAATTATAGTATTAATTGCAATTGTATGAAAAAGGCGTTACAATTCAAACTCAATATTTAATTTTTATTTATATGTAATTAGTACCTTTGAGTACCATGGTACTTTTCCGGATCAAATAGTACCAAAAAAAAGTACTATAGTACTCACTTTATCATCACTGTGGCCCTATCAATGGTATTTTGGCCCTTTCAAATTGTCAATTTGGCCCAAAACAAAAAAAATCAAAATGCATCACTGATCCTACATGAAAAAAAAATGCTTCCGGTGCCTTAAAAATCGCAAAAATGACAATTTTTCCCCATTTTTCACCTTTTTTGCTCAATAACTGGATTACAAATCCGCAAATATGCTGTTTTTTTTTTGTATAAACTTTATTTTGCATGAAAATAAAAATTTCGATTCATATTACAGTTATTCTTACACAGAAAATATGAGATTTTTTTTATTAACATTTCCAATTAACATCAAGAACATCAACATTATTGCCAATATACGGCCACAAATGTTGGAAAAATTCATCGAAAATTGGACCTCCAGATTAGACAACGTCCGAGCCAGCAGTGGCGGTCATATGCCAAAAGTCATATTTAAATTATAATGCCAGAAGATTATCTTTCGAATAAAGTAAATTTCATGTCAATTTCAAAAATTCATCTTTATTTTATTCCATTTCAAAGTTGTATGTCACTGTAAAAAAAAAGTCCAGTAAAAAGTATGCAACGCTAGTTTTTTTTTTTTTTATTTCTGAAGTGATTGTGGAAATATAAAATGTTTTTGAGTTACTACCTTCTTCTTGATTTTTTTTATTAAAATAGTGGTATTATTTTGAGTTATGCCAGTTTAACTGAAAATGTTAGCTGCAATTAATTAACATGTTAATGGTATGAAAAGACACAAATGAAAATATTACTCTTTAAGTTAAAAGTTAAAACTAAAGTTAGAACTAAAAAAAAGCTTTTTAGTTGATTCGGAAGAAGTTACTCTAAAAACGCATAAGGGGTCATAACTGTTTTTTGTTGCGAAAAAGTACCGAGACCGATTTAAGATTTTTACAGAGAGAAGAGATGACTGACTGTATGTCGTTTTCTTGCAAAAATGGAGTTTGAAAAATTTCGAGTTAAAAAAAATGTTGAGACTCTTTTTAAGAAACAAGTGTGATATATGGTCATAGCTTTGGTATTTATTCATAGATTTTCTTTGAAAATTACTTTTTTTCTTTGTTTGAGGACCACATACAAATTCCTCTTTTTTTCATTGTAGAACAAATATCTTATTTATTTTTACGAAATTTTATATTTGTATCAAATAAAAACAGTTATTTCCTGTAATTTCGGCCCTAAAGTACTGAACCGATTTAAAAACAGTATTTATAAGATATATTGCGCAGTAAATTGTATTTGTTTCCCAATTTGATTAATCAAAGTAGCTTTATTCTAAATCGAAATAATAAAATTACACAAAAATAAAAAATTAAAAGAAAACATATGGGCGGCTTATGTTAAAAATGTTTAAATACTTGGAAATTGATATTATTTTTCAATAAAATATCGTTTGGATTAACAACACAAGTCGAAGTGCAAACTTTTAGGGCCATATGTCTAAATTTCTAATTGTTATCGTTACGCAAATTTGAAAAATGGAAAGACTTTTTAAAACTACGACATAAAAATTTCTTTAATAAATACCGTTATCGACTGAAATTCCTTGCTACGTACTATTGTTATCTCCAAATTACCGTTACCGAAATAATCGAAATACCGTTATCCGTAGAATACCGTTACCGATATAACTAAAATACCAATATCCTTAAAAAAACCGTTACCGAAATAACTTAATATAATTATCGCTTAATGATAGAGCCTGGCTTCTCATCCCGTGTGTGCTCATATTAGTAAAAGACAATGCAATAAAAAAAAAATTATATTTTATTAAATAAACTTTTTTAATTGATTTTTGACTCATTATTTTTGTAAGCCGTGTAGTAATATGTCATTATTTTGAGCGACATCCCCATATAAAAGTAATCGGATTTGTAATAACAATTGTAGGTACTTGCCATTACAAAATATGTACTACTTATATAACCACTTATATGGTAATGATTTTCTACACTGGGATGCAAAGTCAAAATTCCAAACGGTACTCCACTTAGAACGTTTTTATGCATTGGAGACACAATCAAATTTTCTTATTATGTATTTGCAAATTATAAATATATCAATAATAACAAATATAAACTAAACGAGAATTTTTAAATACTCGACACAAACTTATAATTTTAAATAACTAACAAAAATTAACTGTTTACTGAAAAATTACTGTTTTGTTAGTTGTTTAGTTAAATAATATTAAAAAATAATTTTCTTTCTGTTGTTTTTAAAATAATTGTCAAAATAGTTGTTTTGTATTACTTCATAGAAAAACAAGTGTAATTACAGTTAAAAACAACAGCTTCTGATTACTACACAAACAACTGTCATGTAGTAACTGTCAAACTTTTTTTAGTGAACCCTTTGGACTAAACATAGTGCTACAAAAATGCTATCAAAAAATTAAAACAAAAAACAAATTTAAACATTTTTTTTTACTATTTTTTACTTCAAAAATATCGCGAACGCGAAATGACCATTAGCCACTTGTGACGTCTATACTGAATATTTTAAAAAACGAACTGGAATTTCGACTTAGCAGCTAAAACTGGCTATACATTAAGCCGCCGATTAGCCGAGCATTTCGGCTGCGGCGCGGCTCGTGAAAAATATCGACGGCGCGGCTTAGCCGACCGCCGCTCCGTTCGGCTTACTTCTCTGCCCCGAATAAGGCAATATTAAGTTTGATTCACACGCTTTCCACCTCTATCCATTCATCCATATCTACTATTTCCCAGTATTTTGTCATTTTCAAAAGAGAATTTACAATAATTTGACAATTAGTAGCACCAATAATGGGAAATAGTAAAGGGTGTTTTTTATACAGGTTTAAGTTACCAACACTTTTTTTAACTGGCGGCCATTTTGTCAGCTGTCAAGTGATTTATGTTTAGTTTGGTTTGGCATTACAACATGAATGGACTGACGCCTGAACAACGCTTCCAAATTGAGCAAATTTATTTTGAAAATCATGGTTCTGTTCGAAATACGTATCGCGCAAGAATTTTGTTTAGTGATAAAGCTCACTTTTGGTTAAATGGATTCGTCAATAAACAAAACTGCTGTATTTGGAGGGATGATAATCCTCAAGTGTATGTTGAGACAAAGTTACATCCAGAAAAACTGAATGTTTGGTGTACTTTATGGGCTGGTAGAATCATTGGTCCGTACTTCTTTAAAAACGATGCTGGTCAGAACGTTACAGTCAATAGTGACCGCTATAGAGCCATGATTACTGACTTTTCCGTTCATCAATTGAACAACCGTGATGTGCAGGAGCTGGGGTTTCAACAAGACGGCGCAACATGTCACACAGCTCGTGCCACAATTGATTTATTGAAGGAAACATGAATTCGCCCCCATGAACGTGCGATTTAACGCCGCTGGACTATTTTCTGTTTGGATATGTAAAGTCGCTAGTTTACGCCGATAAGCCCGAAATGATTGACCACTTGGAGGACAACATTCGCCACGTTATTGCTAATATATGGCCACAAATGTTTGAAAAAGTCATTAAAAATTTGACCTCCAAAGCCATCCGTAGCGGTCATATGCCAGAAGTCATATTTAAATTATAATGCCAGATGATTAACTTTCAAATAAAGTAAATTTCATGTCAATTTAAAAAATTCTTATTTGTTTTATTCCATACCTCTATAAAAAACACCCTTTCTATATGGTTGGATAACGTGTCAGTGAATCGCCCCTTAGAATTCACCGAGTGCATTATTGGTTCCAAATAATTGTAAAATATTCTAATGAAATGTTATAAAAAGAGTAATTTCACACTTACCTCAATCATAACGAAGTCCTTAACAATACAATTTATAAGACGGTCAGTGTTGTGCATAGTTGTACGTCTATATTATGACGATGAGTATGGCCTTGACCCAGTTGTAGAAATTGATGTGTGACGAAACGACAAAGATGGCACGAAACAATAAACACGAGAACACTTACAACGCACTTAAGTGTTTTTTTTTTTTGCGCACGTGAGACACAAAATTTAATAGACCGGGATTTTTTAATTTTATATTTAATTTTTTTTTTATAAAACCAACAAAATTAAACATTTATGAACTTATTGAAAATGTTCCCTATTGTGTTGCCTACTGCTCCTTTATGGTTATACTTTGATTGAAACTTACCTTGAAAAGAACTTAAGCAATTCTAAAATTAAAGCACACTTGAATTTGAATGCGATATTTTTAACTAAACACTTTTATTTAATGCAATATTTATAATTTAACACTGATTTAATTTATACGAAATTAACATATTTAGCACTTTCTTAATTTTCTTATTGACTTTTTAGAAATTTTTCCAATTGGATTTTTTTAATTATATTTTTATAATTTTTATTCAAACACTTATTTATTGATGATTGCACGATACGAATTTGTTTAACTACTTAGTTTTATTAATTAAATACCGATTTGTTTAACAATTTTTACTATTTCTTAAATTTCAGACGGCATGCACTTTTTTAATTTTGCATTCTATTTTATGTTTAATATTCGCACATGTTTGGAGGGATTTTTAATGTTGTTGTTGTATATAAGCATATGACTACTTGAAGACAGGGTTATTAAGTTTTGTTTACAAAGGATTAAATGACAGTTGGTTGTCATCAAGATATATTGATATAGGTAGTTTCACTAGAACAACAACTACAACAAACAACTACAAACAATACAAAAACAACAGGGTTTTGACATTTTAAAATACTCAAGATACAGTCTTTGTTCTGTCAAAACCATGTAAGAAATGTCAAAACCAGGTAAGAGGAAGATAAGCAGTTAGGCTACTAAAACTACCTTATAAATGTATCTTGGTTGTCATTAGTTCTTGTATTACAAACACAGAGTTGTACACAATTAGTAGTTTAATACAGAGTCGTTTATTGCGAATGCCTTATTAATGCTTGATTAACATGTAACAAAATAAATGTGGACGAACATAATAGATAATTTATTTTACATAAATGTTTACGAGAACATAAAAAGAGTACAACACAAAATAGTTTTTTCTCTGTGAAATAAAACAGAAATAAATTAAGTCTTATAAATAATACAGATAAAAAAGTAGCCGAAACAAAATTCTATTAAAAGTGTAAGATTAATAATCTTAACTAAATTCTAAACCTAATTTTATTTTTTTCTAGTTCGAAGTTATTGGAGTGGTGAAATGGCGGACATTTTTTTATTCTTGATGGAAATGAGAAGGAGGTTTTAACATTAATAAGCAAATGTAATATTTAACATTATTGTCATGTATTTATTATATATTTTATAAATAAAAATAATTTTGAATACATTAAAAAAGGAACAGCATTTTTATTCTAAAAAAAATTAAACAATTTATAAAACTATCTTGGGATTCTTTCCTAGAAGTATTAATTAGTTGAAATGTTCCACTGTGCATGGTAATATTATACAATTTTTTTGATAATCGTACCACTTTCTTTGCCGTTCTCACACGGCATTCAGAAAAGTTATTTAAGAAAATACGATTTTTATAAATTATTTTCGTCACTTGTGTCGGCTCTTTTTAGTCTGTGACCGGGTCATAGACTAACTAGAGCGTACACGAAAATTTAAAGTCTGGCATCACTGACAAATTTTCTCAAAAATACTTCCGATGGCAACTCTTCAAAAAATTATCGTGTCATTTTACAACATTTACCTTTTATATACATACTATATTCAAGTAAAAACACTTAAGTAAAAAGCGAAAAGTTAACAACAGTGCATCAGTTTTGTTTTATAAAGATTTTATATATTTTTTTTTTAATTTAACATTTTCAATAATAACATGGCTAAATTAGAAACAATGGCAGTAAAAAAATCAAAAGCTAAAAAACGTAAACATACCAATACAGAAAATGAAGATGAAGTAGCAAATAAAAGTGTAATTGTAGAAGCCTCAACCGTGGAACAACAAGATGAACCCATGACAATTGGTGCAACAGAACAGCAGGAAGGTAGGGAGAAATTAGAAATTTTATAAATAATTTTTTAATAACATATAAAAAATCATACCATCTACCCTCAGTTACCACAAATAAATCAAAGAAACGTAAAAACAAAGAAAAAGGTGGCATTAAAGAGAAACGTAGTAAATCACATGAAGGCAACGATATTGATAAAAATGAACAAACAGCAAAAAAACACGAGGAAGATGATGGAGCAGTTGGCAATAATGATTTTCATGAACCCACCTTAGAAGAATTAAAGGAAAGCGAAAAGCCCGAAAATAATTTGGCCATATTAACCGGACGACAAAAGAAGAAACAGAAACATCTTAAATTGTTAGAGTCCCAAAAGGGTCAGTCAGTCGAAAAGGAAAAGCAACGTAATGACGAATATTTAAGTAAATGGAAACATTCACGAGATGATTGGAAATTTGAAAAACTACGTCAGATAGCAATACAACAAACATTGTTTGAGGAAAATAAACTTGACTCGAATGTTTGGCCAATTGCTTTGGAATATTTAGCTGGAAGCAAAGGGTCCGCCAAAGATAAAATTGTTAAATTAGCCAATGATGTTATCGATGAAATCGATAAATTATGTGAACAACAAGAATCGGAAGAAGAAAAAGAGACAATAGTAAATTCAATAAAATACCAAAGAGCCCGAGATTTATTGCAAATATTTCATTAAAGTTTGAAACTTATCAATGGTACTGCTCTTATCTTTTAAACTAAATACCTGAAGTTAATAAAGGTTAATTTGTTTTTCTAATTTACTTAAATGCAAATTTGTATACTATTATTTTTGGTAATCATTTTCAAGTCGCCTAAGCAACCCTAAGAACCCATGTCAAAATGGTTTTTATTAAATAACATCACAATTTACACAGACAGAATTCCTTGGACGAGTTTTAATGAAATTTGTTCACTAAACTAATGAAGTTTTTTGTTGTCACAATGTGAATGAAAAATGTCTAAATCTTTATGAAAATCTTTAAAGCTTTAAACCAAACTACTTTTAATGAAACTTGTTTATTTCAGGTTGGAATGATATGGCAAATGAGTCAACAAACCTTTTAGGGAAAACGTTTTGTAATTAAAAAGATTTAAAAATGTTTCACTTTTAAAATTTTAAAAAATTAAAACCAAAAGTTTATTTTTTGATCTTTTATCATAAATTATGATGTGAGCAAGATTATTCAAGTTCAAGGTCATTTGTTTTTTGTTAAACAAAAAACCGTGCTAAGTTTATTTATTAATTAAAAAATTTCTTCATCCGCTAATTTAAAGCAGACTTTGACAGGTTCTTACATGTTTCATTTCGCGTCGCCGAAAATCTTCAGAGGATCAAAGTAGAAGGGGTAGAAGATTTATCCAAATTTTGAAGGAAGATTTATGATTTTCAATGCAACGTTATATTTTTTATTTTTAACGTTTATATAACAAAACCTGAACAATTATATTTTAGAAGAAATCAGTAAATCTTTCGTTAATGATATATGCGTAATAACACAAGAAGCGTTACAGTGAATAGTTTCGAATAGAAGCCAAAGTCTGGTCAGACCATATGCCCTTGAGTTTAAAATTTAACATAAAAGACTTGCATGAAAGAGTTAAAGTTATAAAGTTATTGCCAAAATTAAAATGGATAGAGAGTGAAAAAGAAATATACCAGAATAAGCTAAATAAGAATCTAAGACTGCAACCACCACAAGGAAATTTTAACACATTGAATTAATTAGTAAATATAATAAAGTTATCGTTACCAAAGCAAGTTTTTAATAAAAATAAAGCCGTATTTAAGAATAAGTGGTTTAATTATAAATGTTTACAAGCTAGACAAACGTCATTTGATCTCCTTAACGTGTTCAGGAACACAAAAAATCACCATGATAAAGTAAAATATCTAGAAGCCAAACAGCGTTATGTTACCATACATCATAACATCAAAAACAGATATATTACCAAGAACTTAATAAAAAAAAAATCAACAAAGTAAATGACTCTAAGAAATGGTGGGAGTTGGCAAAAGATATTATTATTATTATTTTTATTATTATTATTTATTTAGTAGTATTTGAAATACTTTATTTTTTTATCATACATTTCACAAAGAATTACATATTGTTGTTTCTTATAAACTCTATAACATTTCTTTTAAATAATACAAAATTTTCTTCATTTTTTATATACATTGGTAATGAGTTAAATAAATTTAAGCCTTTATAAAAAAGTGTTTTCTGTATTGCGTTAGTTCTTGCTCTCTGTAGTCTAAAATCTATCACATTTCTTAGATTGTACGGTTGTACTTCTCCAACGTAATTCAATTGTTCACATAAATAGTGTGGTGCATTTCCCATTTTCATTTTGTGGATAAAATTAAGCGTGTTTAACTCTAGCCTTTGTTGAATATTTAACCATTTCAAATAATTTAACATATATTCTATAGGTGTATAACGGTTACATTTTAAAATTGCGCGCATTGATTTATTTTGAAGTTTTTGTAGTCTTGTTATTTGTTGATTTGTGCAGCATGTATAAATTATTGTTGAACCAAATTCAAAATGTGGTTTAATCATTATATTATAAATGTTTATTGCAGTTATTATATTTACTTTATTTCTTATCCTTTTAAAAAAAACCAATTTTTTTGCCAATCTTCTTACATATATAATCTATGTGTTCTTTAAATTTTAATGTATTGTCTATAATAAAACCGAGGTATTTAATCTGTTTCACTTTTTCTATTTCTTTATTATTGATTGTTATTACAATATTACTATATATGGGGCTACAGTTTCCGATACAGTATATATGGGGCTACAGTTTCCGAGTTGGAGCAAATTTGTCAACAGCCGATTTTAAGATATATTTTCAAGCTTTTTACCTAATCAACCATTATTATCAAATGATGTACATTATGCTCTAATGTGACACATAGATGATGAACTGGATAGGGCTATATTGCCGAAAGAGGTTAAAAATGTACTGAAACCAACAAAATCTAATAAAGTTTCTGATGCGGACTGAGTTCCGTATGAAGTGTTTAAGAATGCATCAGAACAATTGCTAAATGAATTGACCAATCAATTTAAATATAATTTTTGAAACTGGAAACTGGAACAATATATAAAAAGTATATTTCCAATTCATAAGAAAGGTGATTTGAATACTCCTAATAATTACCGAGCAAGTCTCATTTATGAATTGTGCTGCAATGGTGTTAATGGGTATTATACGAGGGCGGATCAATAAGTCCGTGACTTTTTGAACTTCTCTCATAGTTATATGAAATGCAACACTGCTCCCATTAAGTACACCTGTTAATAGACTACTGTCAAATTTTGAGCAAGTTCCGTCATTTACTTTGTGTTTAACAGCTGTTCAAAACATACAACCTAGTGGATTCGTTTAAAAATGAAAAAAAGTGAATTTCGAGTGCTCATTAAACATAATTTTTTGCGAAAAAACCCGTCCATCGAACCAAGGAAATGTTAATTGGCAGCGAATATTACCAGGAAATATTCTTAAAAGGTGTTAAAAATAGTTTTCTTGATACCCTAATCGCTCAAGAAACCAATTTCGGATGGATATTGAGAGGTGCAGTTGAGGAATCGCGCGAAACCCAAATCCTCGTATCGTTTTTCAACTCAAGTACTATTGATAAATATGTAAACAAATTTTGGGAAATTGAAGAAGTCCCGAGAAAACTCATTAAGTCTTTCGAAGATTTTGTTTGCGAAGAATATTATACGAAGACAACCCAACGCTTACCCGATGGCCGTTATCAGGTAAATCTTCCTTTTCGAACTCCACAAATGGAGTTAGGATACTCTTGCCATATAGCAATGGCTAAGGAACAAGAAGAATTTGGTGACAAAACCCGTGCTAAAATTAGAATATGATAACGCTCTGCAAGAATATATAGATTTAGGTCATAGCTACCGGCGCCTTTTGTATATATTTTATAAATTAATTTGTAAAATATATTGTTAATAAATAAATAAATATTTAGGTCATATGAAACCCATTAAATATAACATCACGCTGTCGTAAAAATGGATCGTGTTACGACAAAGCTGCTTCGAGTTGTTTTTAATGCTTCTAGCAAAACTTCGAACCGCAGAAGCTTAAACGATGCGTTATTTACTGGTCCCACATTGCAACTAGATTTAGTTGTTGTAATTTTAAAATGGCGCTTTTATAAGATTGTTTTTAATGCCGAAATTACAAAAATGTATCGGCAGATCTAATTGAATTGATCTACTCAACACCCCTTTCAGCGAATACTATTTCGTAAAAGCTTCAACGAACCCATTTAAGATTACGAGCTTCAAACAGTCAGGTTCGGAGTCAATTGCGCACCCTATTTGGCAATTCGGACTCATCTAGAACTGACTAAAGATGTTCAAGCTACCCACCCAATAGCATCTCAAATTTTGAGAAGCAATATGCATGTTGACGATGTTTTAGCCGGTGCTCATACCGTTATTGACGCTAAAACCGCTAAAAAAGAGTTCATCTCAGTGCTGGATTCAGCCGGCTTTAAATTGAGAAAATGGATTTGAAACACTGCTGATCTCTTGAACACATTACCCGAAGACCATCTACTCGATATCGATATATTAACCCTTTCGGTATCGAAGAACGTGAAAACACTTGCCATTCGATGGAATGCAAAAGAAGACGCATTTTTCTTAAATGTACCCACGATCGAGAGAAAATTGGCATACACAAAGCGCGCAGTTTTATTTGATATTGAGCTCCCATTTGACCCTGCCTATTGTCATTCCTTCTAAAATTTTATGCAGCAAATATGGTAGGACAACACAGCTTGGGACGAATGTCTTAAACCCTTTACCCTAATAAGATGGCAAAAGTTTTTGAAACATTACGATAATATTGATAAAATTTGAATTCCCAGATGGATTCATTACATACCCTCAGCTGAAATTGAGTTCCATGGCTTACTCAGCTGTTTTATACGCTCGAGTAACACCCGTGGATGGACCAAGTTCCACAACCCTGTTATTTGCTAATACTAGTGTTGCACTAATAAAAGATGTGTCTTTGTGGAGCAGTGCTATTAGCCAACATGGTACACATTTTGCTCACACAACTGAATTTACCGCAACATCAAACATATTTTTGAACGGACTCATCCATAGTCTTGTCTTAGCAGGCAACCAAGCTCGTGGAAAACGTTTGTTGGAAACAGAGTTGCGACAATGTCTGAAACTGACGGAGTCGAAAATTGGAGACACGTCGTTAAACGCGATAACCCAGCGGATGTTGACAGCCGTGGCTGTAATCCCGATGAGTTAACAATAAAGTCCCTCTGGTGGAATGGGCCGTTGAGGCTGAAGGACCCCTCGTCAAAATGACTGATAACTACACAGAAATTTACAACTCAAGCTGAAGCAAAACCCAGCCAATATTTTGTAGCAACTGTGAATACCAACTCAAAAGACACAGAAAACCCTGACATTCTGAGCAGATTTTCTAAATGGTCCGAAGCCCTACGAGTCATGTCGTATGTCTATAGATTTTGTAACCGCATCTCGATTACCCGACGAAACCTCGCTCGTCATAAGTGAATTGTTCCTGATTTTAATAATACGATTTCAACCAACGAGAGACTCAACATTTTATTAAATCACATTTGCATTTCACTCGAGTCTCAGGAGATGCTCTCAACTAAAGAAAGACTTATAATTCAGTGTCAAACCCAATACTTTACAGACGAATATGAATGTTTGAAAAAGAAAATACCAATACCCAAAAAAAGTAGCCTGCCTACCCTTACACCATTTTTAAGACTCAAAAATATTTTTCGTGCAAATATCCGTTTAGCGAAGTCAAGTTGTTTAACTTATTATGAAAGACACCCAGTTTTATTACCCTATGCAAGTTGTTTTGCCATATTACTTACCCTTCATGTCCATTTGGTAACCCTACATAGAGGAAATCCGGTTATGCTGAGAATAGTTCGGTCAGGCTATTGAATTCACAAGCTTTAAAACTTGATTAGCCTAGTCATCAACAAATGTTCGCCCTGCATACGATACAAAAAACGTCAAGCAACTCAACTGATGGCAGCACTTTCTCCAGAACGTACCCAGTTAACCCAGCCCTTTTATAATGTCGGAATTGATTTCGCAGGACCACTTGATATTAAGGTCCATTCTGGCCGTACGTGCAAAATTACCAAAGACTACGTATGCGTTTTTGTTTGTTTTGCAACAAAAGCCATTCATTTAGAACCAACATCTGACATGTCTACCCAAGCTTTATGGCAGCTTTCGCACGAATTTTTTCGAGACGGGGATGCCCTGCCGCCTGATAACGGTACTAACTTTGTAGGAGCTAGCCAGTTATTGAAAAAAGAACGGCAGGAATTTATGAAGAACTTGAAAGGATCGTTTACGTCAACAAACAGTTTCAAGAATTTGACGTGGCACTTCATTCCACCAAGAGCTCCACACATATGAGGATTGTGGAAATCAGGCGTAAAAAGCTTTAAGTCTCACCTCAAGAAAATGAACACCCTGAAATAAACAAAACTTTTTCATTAGTCGGGTGAAATTTTTAATAAATAAAATGAAAATGTTCATTACATTTTATGCAAACCTGCATTAATTTAATGCAAAGTTTGAATGACAATTTCCAGTTACACTTCAGAGATCTAATGCAGAAATTCATTGTTACCATGCAGATAATTCTCTCAGTGTATAACGTACATTTTGTTAAAATACGACATTTTTACACAAAAAAATACTTTAAGCTTTATTTATAATTGAATTTTATTTAGTTAATCGTTTTACCGATTAATATCTAAACAAATAATTTAAAATCCATATAATTACTCGACCCGAATAATCGGTTATAATAGGTTGATTAAAATGGATTTTGTCCTTTATTTTTCCCAACAACTGAATATTTTTTCTAAGTTGGTCTGACAAATGGCGAAAAGTTTTTTTTTTGAAAAAACAAGAACTAATTAAAATTAACAACTATCAAGTTTTACTTTTTAAATAGGAATGCCATTTAAATTTACAAGGAAACTACTTAGTGGGGAATGCGCAGATTTTAATGAAACTTTTATATGTTGTTGAGGACAAAAAAAATATTACACCTATATTTTTAGGTGCGCAATCACACGTTTAGGGGTTAAAAAGGAGGGTCAAAAATTACAATATTTTTGTATGAAAACATTTTTAAAATTAAATTTCAAAATTCAGATATTTTTCTAAGTGTTATTAAAGTACTTGAGAAAACAAACACTTATTTGAAATATTTAAAATATAGGTTATAAAAGCTCTTCGGGAGAAGTCGTGTTAAAGCCGACTATTACGAAAATTTAAAAAAGCCCAGACACCCCCTCGATTAAATTAACTAGATGTTAATTTGAACTCAAACCACCAACAACTTCCCATACAAATTTGGTATTCGAAAAAATTGTTTTTTAAAAAGAAAAGACGTTCGGACTTATTTTATATGCCAGTGGATGCGTCTTCGAAATACCTTTTATTTTTGACCACATTTTCCTATATTTTAATAACTTATATAAGAAATATATTAAAAACACGTTAAATTATGTAATTTTTGACCTCACTTTTTAACCCCTAAACTTGAGATTGCGCACCTAAAAAAAAATATAAGTGTAATATTTTTTTTATCTTTTACAACATATTCTAATTTCATTCAAATCTGAGGATTCACCACTGTGTACTTTCCTTGTTAGTTTAGTTAAACCGAAATCCAGTTTTTCCAACCATTTCGAAGCTTATTAACAACAATTTGTCGGGACAACTATTTCAAGTTTAGTTCCAAACTGCGTTAAGCTAAGTTTAAAGATAATCTACATCCTCAAAACCCGGCCTAATCCTTCTCAAGGTTTTTACATAAACTATTTAAAAATCAAAACTTGAGCTTAATGTTAACCACATATAACGAATTTCAAAAATTTTCGACTCTGAGGTAAAATATTTTACTTTGTATGACCTGAATATATATTTAAGTATATGTTAGTCGATGTTTAATCATGCTGAATCCATTCGCGTTAATCATTTATTTTTAACGGCGCAAAAGTTATGGCGATTTCAAATTTCAAGCAAATTAAAAATATTAGAATTATAGTTTTTGCTTGGATTTAATTTATAGATCTTTTTGTATTTATCGCATTTCAAAACATATATTAAACCACAAAAAAATATAATATAAAAATATACTCAAACAATTTTTCCAGAAGCCTTTATTTGTGTTGTTCGCAGAAACACATACCACGATCAAAGTATTTTTAAGAAGATTTTGGCCTCTCAAAAGAGATTTATGGACTTTTTTTATTTCCAGAGATTTTGCTTTTACCAAGGCAAACCTATTGGTAGAAATTTGTCCATATACATAAATTTTTTGGACAATATTCATATAAAAAAAAAAAAATTACGAAATAAAAAATATTAAAATATTTAAAGTTTAGTAACGCCATGATGCTTGTTATTAAAATAGCCTAACCAAGTGTTTGATTATTAAGCAGACAAGAATGGAGCAAAATTGATGATTAATAGGTTTTGCTAAAGCTCTGCCTATTATGGAGGCTCTAGCTTTTCTAAACTTCGGGTTCTGCTGGGATCTTTAGCCAGATCGAAATACTAGTATCAACCTAGCTAATATGTTTGATTTGCTTTATTTTTGTAAATATACCGAGGTTGAAAGCTCGCTATAAATTGAAAATAGCATAAAAATAATCTCGATGTATGTATATAAAAACAAAAAAACTAATAAAACTGTAGAAAGTTTTATATTTTTTTTTTTTAAAAGTTCAAAGAATTCAAAAATATTTAAATTTTTATTCTAGCTTTTTTATAGAACTTTTACAATTTGCGTTTAAATTTGTAAAAAAAAAAAAT
>CM037853.1:132905296-132945181 GCA_021234595.1 Delia radicum
TTCTGGCATATGACCGCCACTGCTGGCTCGGACGTAGTCTAATCTGGAGGTCCCAATTTTCGATGAATTTTTCCAACATTTGTGGCCGTTATTGGCATAACGCGGCAAATGTTGTTCTCCAAGTGGTCAATAAGTCAATAGTTTTTTTAATAATTCTACCTTTAGTGTTTTGCCATGGTCGGAACAAACAAAATGGGTGTCGTAGAAGCTTTTTTAAAGACCTTTAATTTGGTATAAAAATTTTAAAAATACTAACCCATTGCAGCCTAACTCATGATTTTCCGTTTTTGAACTGACCTATAAAAAAATGCAGTTATTTAAAAAATTTCATATATAAGGTACCCGTTAAAAATAGTAATATATTTTAATATATTATAATTGAAAATGTTAATAAAAAAAATCACATATTTTCTGTGTAGAATAACTGTAATATGAATCGAAATTTTATATTTTCATGCAAAATAAAGTTTATACAAAAAAAAAAACAGCATATTTGCGGATTTGTAATCCAGTTATTGAGCAAAAAGGTGAAAAATGAGGAAAAATTGTCATTTTTTTTTTTGCGATTTTTAAGGGCACCGGATGCATTTTTTTTTCATGTGGGATCAGTGATGCATTTTGAGTTTTTTTGTTTTGGGCCAAATTGACAATTTGAAAGGGCCAAAATACCATTGATAGGGCCACAGTGATGATAAAGTGAGTACTATAGTACTTTTTTTTGGTACTATTTGATCCGGAAAAGTACCATGGTACTCAAGGTACTAATTACATATAAAAAAAATTAAATATTGAGTTTGAATTGTAACGCCTTTTTCATACAAATGCAATTAATACTATAATTAATATGCAATTTTAATTAATTTGAATTGTGAAAGACGTGGTAGAGAATAATGAGTGTATTTTCTAAAATCATAACTACATTGTAAATTTTTCAATTTCCTGAATCAGACTGCGCATTTTCTGGTATTGAAACTTCGTCAGTGACCCTGTTTTTGAATAATGTAATAATTGTTATGTTTTTATTTGTTCGATTGCGTCTATATGAAATTTTCTGTGCAATCACTGACCGTGGTATAGATAAACTGATTTCTAATGCCACATGCACTCGAGTTTTGTTGTGATTAAAACTAGTTTTATTCAATACACGGTGTTTTTGTTCTTGCATACATAATCTCAGAAGTACAACTCCAACAACACAACAGTTCTATTTTTAGAAACTTCAGAGAAACTTTAAGATTCAACATTTAATTCAATTACCCTTTCATAAATTAACATTATCAAATGTATTTATTTGGATCCAATCGTTGCAATGGAATTGATGAAGATGATGTTTTTTTGAGTTCGAGTAAAAAAAAAAGTGCTCGAAAAGTGAAAAATAAATATCTTAAAAGAGTACAATTGAAAAAAGGCCATTGCCAACTTCTTAAAATTTTCATTGTGATTCTAAAATCGAAAGAGTAATAAATAGATTTCCTTGCAAAAAAAAAGGTGAATTTAAGAAATAGTCTGATAATTTTATTAATTCTGTAACTAAAATCAACTAAATTTGTTTTTATATACAAATAAATTTTAAAAAACGTTAATTTATAATAAAAACTTGTATTTAGTACTATGAGGGTACTATTTGAAAATCCCATTTATCATCCCTGTAGGGCCATATTTTTTAAAAAAAATTCGATTATTAGATTTTTACTAAAATAAAAAATTATTAATTTGTTAATTAGAGTTCATTTTAATGCTTTTTTAAAAAAGCAAGACAAACCCCTCTGACAATAAAATTTAACATATTTTATGAATTCTCATAAATTATTTCCGCTCTTGCGATAACATAACATTTTTAAAAAGCCTCCCAAAAACACATTTTTTAATAAAAAATGAATTGCGGCATTTTTTTTTAAAATTTGGACAAATATAAAAAGATTTAAAAATGTTATCGTCCTACATTCAAAGTTTTAAACCTGACCTCCTGGTACGAAAATATTATACTCCCCGCTTTTCATTCTCTAAGGAACTAGCATATGCTCTCATCTCATCGATAAAAAAAATCAGGCAAATTTAATAAAAGTCTGAACTAAACAGTTTAAAGTAGTAGTTCAATTTTGAGCTGAAAGGGCCAAATAGATAAGAAAGTACCACAGGGCCATCAAGCAGTCAAAAGTGCCACAAATGGCCCTATTGTACCACGTTTTGCATCACTGCCACTGTAGGATTGTTCCGTTCTCTTATTCAATATCTACAACTTTGCTTCAGATACAAAAGAGATATTCCGAACGGTGTACCAAGATATAACCGGGTTAAAATACAGAAAAAGTGCTAAAAATCCGCCTTGAGCCAAAAAATTCGTATGGCCATTAAATTATTACTGTAGCCAACTTGACAAAACGAATGATGCAGAAGTTCTTATTTTTGTTGCTACTTTCAAGTGCAATTCTCAGAATTGAGTCCCAAAACAATGTGTTGTACTGTGTTATGCAGCGAATACATTAAACAATACAAATTTAACTTTAAAATTAATTTAAATTTTTATGCTTTTAAATCAATTAAATAAAAACTACCTCTATTAACACATTTTTTCGAAACTCTCTTAAATCAGTTCAGGCATTGGAAACGGCTTGTTTAAACCAGTTTCCATACTACTCAGTGTCGCTCAATCTGATCTCTTTTTATTTGTCTTAAACTCGCACCGAGCAAATGAAAACATGTTGAAGAAATTTAAAAGTTTAAATAATAATTTTTATCATGTTTTTAAATAATAATTAATAAAACTCTTAATTATATCAAATATTAATGATAAAATTAAACATTAACATGTTGCAATATTTTTTAGTGTAAAAAATGTTTTTATTTGCTTGCCCGAGTTCGGTATTTTGTTGCTGAGAGGAGTGGGAAGTGTAGTATCTCTATTTGTATGTACTCTTGGTTTAAACAAATGAAACACCCAAACCTTATAACATGCGTAATAAATTCTAATTTTGAATTTTAAAAATTAAATAGTTGATCAGTTCCACTATATTCATATATATTTGTATACTATACTTTCTCGGTTAATGTTGTTTTTTTTGTTTTACCTAGCGTTTTTAATTTTACTTAATTGGATTAAATCAAAAGTTCTGATCTCTAAAACATTTAAATTTGTTTTTAATTGATTAATTAAAAAAACTTATTAGATAAAATTGTATCAAATTATATATTATTTATATTTATTAGACCCATTTTTCGGATCAAGCTATGTATATGAATAAGATTTCATGAAATAACATGAGATCAGCTCATGTATGCCATTTTTTCGGATCAGATGAGATGTCCTGTTTAGTTAAATGTGTTTCTATATATAATCATATATGATTATATTGGAACTTTTACGTCGGGGCATTACTAATTTTAAGTTTTGTTGGAGCAAGTTTTTACAAATTTTTGACTTTGAAAGTCGATCGCCTCCGTAATCTACCCGACGAAAAAAGTTTACATATATAGTCGTATACAGCTTGATAGAGTGGTATCTTATAATATATGTGACCACATATAAACATATATTATGATTTGGCCAAGATTATTCAAGTTCAAGATCATTCTAAAGATTTTCGGTGACGCGAAATGAAACATGTAAGGACTTGTCAGTAGATAAAGACTGCTTTAATTAGCGATGAAGGAATTTTTAATTAATAAATAAACATTGCACGGTTTTTTGTTTAACAAAAAACAAATGATCTTGAACTTGAATAATCTTGCTCACATCATAATTTATGATAAAAGATCGAAAAAAAACTTTTGGTTTTAATTTTTTAAAATTCAAAATTAAAAACATTTGTAAACATATATACTTACATCTCATACTTATTTTTACGAACATTTCTAATATGGTGCTATATATAATCATATATCATTATATCTTATGTAATATATAAGTTGATATTTTTATCTTATCATACATAATTGATATAGCTATATGTCAGATCATATATACTTCCATGTATAATTATATATAACTACATATAAAACAGTAAACCAAACAAATTCTATAATTTTTATATTATATATGGTGTTTCGTCCAGAAACAAAGCTTAACGGCCACAGAAGAAATAAACAGATTAGGTAATTTTGCTTTGAAAATATTTTATTAATTTAAATGTTGTGTTTCGCCCTTGCGCTTTATTCCAAAAAAATTTTACATGCATGTGGTTTATTCCAATTCTGTGCGACTACTAAATTCAACGTCGCAATAAAAAGGAGAACAAGAATAAAAAATAGTAAAAACAAAAAAACTTAAACTAGTGTTGCCAATGTAGCGGTGCCACTACGTGTCGGCGACATTCCGCCCCTCGTGAAGATCCTATGGGGCTTCACTATAGATGTCCAGCACCGCAAGTTTGGAAACTGGTCTGCGCAATGTTCCATTAGCTGTACGCACTTCAACAATTCGGGTTTGTTTGTTCCTTGCGGTGAATTTTGAAGTAACTATGCCTCTTCTCCATTGGCTTCTTGGAAGATTCTCGTCGCATATGATGACCATGTCGTCCACTTCAATAGGCTTCTGTGGTGTGAACCATTTTGTACGTTTGGTTAAGGTGGGGTAGATACTCACGGATCCATCTACGCCAAAATTGATTTTTAAGTTGCTGACTAATTCTGTATTGCTTTCGTGAGCATATAGCTTCTACGTCACCAGGTGTTTGTGTAGAATTGGTAGTGCCCAACAAAAAAATGATTGGGCGTTAACGGATCAGGGTTTTCGGGTGTTACGGGAAGGTGAGTGAGTGGCCGACTATTAATCACATTTTCGGCTTCTATAAGTAGACTTCGTAAAGTTTCGACTTGAGGGGCAACATCTTTAAGGTTACTGAAAGTACCCTCTTCGTTGATTGTACAAGCCTTTCCCAGCATCCTCCACTACTTGGATTTGCAGGGCAGTTAAACTCCCAGGTAATGTTCTTTGTTGCCAACTCACTTTGAATGTAATTATAATCAAATAAATCACTCACCCGTTTTAATTTCGCCATCAGCGCCAACGAAGTTTGTTCCCATGTCGGATCGTATTTTTAATGGAACACCTCTACGGTTGACAAAGTTACGAATACAAATAATACATGCGTCGGTTGACAGGTCGGCAGCTAACTCAATATGGATTGCCCGTATTGTTAGGCACGTAAACAGGGCTGCCCACCGTTTCTCTCCGTCTGCGTCCAATGGTTACGTATATAGGGCCAAAATAATCCAGACCCGTATATGTAAAAGGCCTTACATAAGGCTGGAGGCGGTCGATTGGCAATTGGCCCATTAATGGCGTTTCGGTTTGGCGCGATTATTTTTACATTGTTGGCACTCAGATTTTGCGCGTTTAACAGCTGCTCGTAAATGTGGGATCCAAAATTTTCTCCTTATTTCATTGACCACTAGGTCATCGTTTTGATGAAATAACTTGTGATGATACCACATTACAATTAGTTCAGTTACAGCGTGTCGATATGGCAAGATTATTGGATGTCTTGTTGATTCAGTAAAGCTAAAGCATAATCTATACGACCGTAGACACATAATACACCGTCAGCATTAAGGCGTGGAGTTAGTGATGCAATTGAGCTACTTTTGGATACGTTGTCATTTACTTTTAAATCGTTAACTTCATCGCTGTATACCTCTTGTTGAACCAATTTGCAAATTAAAACTTCGGCTTTTTGAAGTTCAAACGCTGATAATTCATAAATACCATGGCTGTCAGATTTTTTTGCGACACACGTCACAAAATCGTATTATCCAAGCAGTAGTTCTCTGAAGTCGTAGATAGCTCGAAAATCTGTTGAAATCTATAAATGTTGTTGTAATAATAGCCATACAGAACTTCTTTCTCCTCTTCTGTATTGGCTACTGGACACAATTCTGTTGACTTTGGCCAGTCATCGTCTTTTGTTGATAAAAATTTAGAACCTTGTATCCATATGTTTTTCTGGGGTGTAATTAACAGGATATGTTGTTCTTGTTGCAGCGTCTGCTGCATTTAAATTTGTAGATACCCAACGCCAGTCATTTTCGTGTGTTGTTTCGAGAATTTCTCCGACTCTGTGCATAACAAATGCCTTATACTGTCTGTGATCGGATTTTATCCAGCTGATTACGGTTTTCGAGTCACTCCACAAAATTATTTTTGATGGTTTTATAGTGTGGCTTTCAACGATGGCATTTTTTAGTCGAGTACCCAAGACAGCCGCCTGCAATTCTGGGCGGGGTACGGAAAGCACCTTGAGCGGTGCACATTTAGTTTTACCGGCTATAAAACAGACTTTAATTTCATACGGCGTTACAATGCGCCAGTAGGCGACCGAAGCAAAGGCAGTTTCGCTGGCATCATTGAAAATATGAAGTTCGATTGTTGTTTTCAGGGTGAAATAGTTGAGGACAATAACATCTAGGCATACTAAACTGTTTTGCAAGTTGTAAACTTTTGACCCATTGTGCAAAACGTTGATAAATTTGGTCAGGAACAACCTCATCCCAACCTACACCAGTGCGCCACAGCTCTTGTAATAATATTTTCCGTAAACCAATAAATTTGCAAGCATACCAAACGGATCATACACTGACATGACTAAACATAACAATTCGCGCTTTGTGGGACACCTGTTGCCGGCTACAATTTCCGGATCAACTCGATTCAATTGCAATTTAAAAATAAAGTCATCAGTATTACTTCTCCAAAACATACCAAGTACCTTTTCGACGGCGTCGGCGGCGTTCATGTTGACGTTCGGGCATCGACTTTCAACGTCCTTATTTAAATGATTTTGCACGTACGATGAATTTGATACAAATCCACGAAGATTAAAACCGGCTTTGGCATGGGTTGTCTTAACTGCTGATGAAATCTGCAGTGCCTCCTCTTCGCTCTTAAAACTGCATACCATGTCGTCAACATAATGGTTGTTTATAACTTTGTCGATAACTTCAGGCTGGTCACTGGCATTTTCCAACGCGTTTAGGTTTTTTACATATTGTGCACTACAGGGCGAGCAGGTTGCACCAAATATCATTGCGGCCATAGTATAAGTCTCCACCGGATAATTCGGACTAACTCGCCAAAGAAAACGCTGTGCATCTTGATCGGCTTCGCGTATACGAACTTGCAAAAACATCTCTTTTATGTCTGCACATACAGCCACTGCACCCTCGCGAAATTGAAAAAGTATTTTCAATAAGGTTTGATTTTCATCCGGACCCTAAGGAGCACAGAGTTTAATGACGTTCCATTTACAGCCGCAGCGGCATCAAAAACTAATCTTAATTTTCCTGGCTTATTTATATTAAAGACTGCGAAATGTGGCAGATACCAAGTGTGTGTAGTGGTTTTCTTAACTTCTGATGGCGACATCTTCTTAGCATATCCACTTGATATATAATTTGTCATAGCTGTTTTATAATTATTTGCAAACTTACCATCATTTCCCATCTTTTTCTCCATAGAGTGTAAACGATTTAATGCCATGTTGTAGCTGTTTGGCAAATAAACCTTATCATTTTTCCACAGCAGGCCGGTTTCGTAACGATCATCTACTTTTGTTGTGGTATCTTTCAAAATTTGTCGGGCTCGTACCACATCTTTTGACTCAAGCGGCTGACTTGGCAAGGCAACACCAAAATTTTCAGTTGTAAAGTAATCGGCAACAAGATTATCAATATTTTGTTCTTCTTCTTCTCGAGTATGCAATATGACTGACAGTCGGCAAGAATTTGTGACAGAAGTTCCTTCTGGTTGGCCATAAATAGCCCAACCCAATGGCGTGTTGGCGGCAATAACACATTTATCAAGTTGAACAGTTTTTGTATTGGGTGTTAGATGACAATTATCTAAACCAATTAATACCCGAGGAACGGCATCAATATATCCGGCAATAGGAAGGCTTTTAAGCTGTTGAAACTTGTCATGAAGCTCCTCAAGGTTGACTGTTTGTGATGGTAAATCTAGTTGTGGTACACTGTGAGCTTTTACATTAAGCCATTTTCTATTTTTTCCAGGACCCTTAATTTGGAACTTCACTGACATGGATGATACTTTTCTGGATGCTCCTTCAAACCAACTTAGTGTTAGTGGCTCCTCTTTTTCACTAAAACCCATTTGCCGGGCAACCGCATCATGTATTAAAGTTGACGATGAACCCTCATCTAAAAAGGCATATGTTTTTAAAACATTGCTGTTTGGTCCCCGTAGTTCAACTGGTACTATTTTGTAGAGTAATTTTGTTGTCTTCGGTGTGAATGGCTTAACACGAATCATATTTACTTGTTCAGGGGCACTGTTTAATTCTTGGTGTAAAGTGGTATTGTGTAGCTTTTTGCAACCATCCACATGGCAGCTCTTTTTGCGTTTACATTGGGTTAAATTGTGTCCTTTACTCAAGCATGAAAAGCAAAGGCGATTGCTTTTAACAAAACTCCATCGTTCATCTACTGACATTTTCAAAAATTTATCACATTTTGACAAATAATGTGAATCATTACATTTGGCACAATAAATTTGTTTTTTGGTATCATCTTTGATGATTTCATTCATTGTCAGTACTGGTTTTGTACTGACACGGCTTTGACTAGCATGACCTTTTGTTGTTGTAGACGGCTGTTGATATTTTACACCAAATGCTGGTGTTGATGACATTGTTGGTGATACTTTGGCTATAAGTTTGGAAATCTGATTAATCCAGGCGTTAAAATGTTCCAAAGTAGGATATGGATTAATCTGCGACGAGTAAGACACCCACTCTATACGTTTTGTCATTGGCATCTTGGATAAAAGCTCCTCCATCATTGTTGGGTTACTTAAATGTTGAGTAGCATTGGCACTTTTCAAAAATGTGGTTAAGTTTTGCACTTTTGTTGCAAAAGGTATAATTTTTTCCAATTGGTTTTCATGTATGGGTGCTATTTCACGAATTTTCTGTAATTGGCTTTTAATCAAGAGCTCAGGGCGACCATATTTAAATTCGAGCTGCTCAATTATTTGAAAAACGTTTTGTGGATTTATAAGCAAACACTCCACCTCTTCACGCGCTACTCCTTTTAGACATTTTTGTAGTCTAAAGGTATTTTCCAAAGCTGTGTACCCATATGCATTTGAAGATTCTCTAAAAGCTGTAATAAAAACCGGCCATTGTTCCGGTTGACCATGGAATTCAGGAAGGTCATACAATTTTTCTTGTGGCTCCATAATTATTATTACTCATAGGCGTGTATGCATTTGAATATGTTGGCATAAATGGTGGCTGTGACGGGAAAACATTTGTTGCATATGGCAACCCTGCATTTGTGTACATACCTGTTTGGCTCACTGGCGTATATGCGGCATATGTTGTGGACATGGAAGTTGTATGTGGCATTGTTCCATATCCAGTACTTGGTGGCAATAAATATGTGGAAATGGTTGAAGGCGGCATATAAAATTGACCATTTCCACTTTGGTACGGCGGCAATGTTGATTGGCATCCGGCTGCTGGCATTATAGTTGCAGAAACTATTGGCTGTTGGCCACTTGGCGTATAGATTCTGTTTATTGATGATGATGGTATAGATGATTGGCTGGAAACACAAACCGTGTCGTTACTTTGTCGATTATGCACAACGACTGTTGATGGTTGACTGACCTGGGGCACATCTACAACAGGTGGCGGCAACTTTGTCGCAGCATTTCTGCCTGACAGTTCCTCCTGTAGATGCGCCCTCTTTACTTCGCTTTCCAACAGTTGTTGCATGGCATGTTGATGATTTTCCTCTAAAGTTTTTAGCCTTTTCATTAGGCAGCTGATGATGTTTTGGTCATTTGTCTGTTGTTCTACGACAGTTTCATCATTTTCTTCATCATTGGCATTTGATGAAGAATTGTGTTCAGCATTGACGTCTTTTGTAGGAGTTGATGACCCAGACATGTTCACATAAAAATCCTTAAATCGTTGTGGCAAGTTTCCCTTCGTTGAACGTTGGCTTCTTTTCATATAAACTTTTTTCAAACACGTTGCTTTGCAAAACTATTCAAGTCTTACAAAATGGCGGCCTATTTCAACGTCTCGAGAAAAGTCTGTCGGCGTCTATGGTGAAATTCCAAAAAAAACCAACTGCAATTATATTTTTGGCAAGTTTCAGCCGTAGAATTGAAATAAAATTTTGTTTCGTCCAGAAACAAAGCTTAACGGCCACAGAAGAAATAAACAGATTAGGTAATTTTGCTTTGAAAATAATTTTATTAATTTTAAATGTTGTGTTTCGCCCTTGCGCTTTATTCCAAAAAAATTTTACATGCATGTGGTTTATTCCAATTCTGTGCGACTACTAAATTCAACGTCGCAATAAAAGGGAGAACAAGAATAAAAAATAGTAAAAAACAAAAAAACTTAAACTAGTGTTGCCAATGTAGCGGTGCCACTACGTGTCGGCGACATATGGTATCACATATAATTCTATATATACATATATATGCGTTAAAATTAAAAAGAATAATTCTATCACTTTTGTATGTGGTAGAAATTAAAAAAAAAAATCTATCACTTTTAAGTATAATTACCAGAGAACCAAAAAAAAAACAAAATTGAATGTATTTATGCTAAAGAAAATTGAAAAAAAGCTAAAGTAAAACTTAGAAAACTACAAAAGTAAGTAGAAGAAATAATATTTTATAAGTTAAAAAAACATTTAAAGTCAGAAAACCTTAAAATAAGCAATTAAAAGCCCAAAGGTAAAAAGCTTTTTAACAAAAAAGAACCAAATCGGATTTTGCCGAAAGAACCATCCCTACGGGAAATGAACAGTCACTGGTAGGGTCACGTGACTAGTACTTTGTGTGTACCTAGTAGGGTATTCAATTTACTCGGGTTTGCTTTTGTTCGAGTAATCGAGTAACTCGATTTTGAGGTTTTTAATTTACTCGAGTAGGCGAGTAAGATTTTAAAAATTGCTCGAATAACTCGAGTAACTCGAACAATTTTAATACTTTAATTTTATTTGTCCAAACACTCACATTTTTGTAAGTTTTTATATTTTATTAGTACTAATATAACATATATATAAAAATGAACAAATTAATTAAAAATTTTAGTAAAAAGTATATCTAAAAGAGAAAAACATTTGCTAAGATCATTTATTATTGTGACAGTTTTGTCTCAGTACACTCAAAGCAAAAGCGTTATTATATCAATGAAATTCTTTATAAATATGTTGAAATCTTCATTGATTTTCTTTCAATATAACTGGTTCATAAATATGTATTAAACTGTTTTATAAAAATATTTGTAAGGTGATCCGTTTTAATTTCACTCAGACTTGACACAGTTTTGTTATATTAGTGTGTTAGTACTAAACGAAAAAATAGTCCATTTTGTCCTATCATTTTGGGATTTTGAGATATGTAATTTTTCTAAAAAATTATAAAGAAGTTTTGAAACAACTTTCATGAATATTTAAGAATATTTTCATCATATTAATGAAACTTCATTACTTCTATATGTAAATTTTAATATGTGGAATTTTGCGTAGGACCGCTATGAATTTCCATATAGGACTTCTAAAATTGGCTTGTTACAACGACATAAAAGGGACCAACAAAAAGTTTTTAGTAAAAATTCCTTTTTGAAAATATAGTATTTATATGTAGTTTCTTTAGATCAAATGGCAACTAAATTAAAAAAAAAAAATAATGTTTGATCCCACTTTTAACTCTCAAATCCGCACCAATAATCTTAAACACCCCCAGTCCAAGTTTCTTCGATATCGGAGTTTTTCGCATTAAGTTCTTCGTTTTTCGTAATATAATTTCTTTAACAGTGCTCACTTAATATAAAAATACACTTAACATTTAAATATTCACTATATTTTATTATTTTTAAATTCATCTTTATTAAATTATATATTATATACATATTTACATTTTCCGAGATTTTATCCATAGATATTACAGCGAGTTATATTTTTAATCACAGATATTGACTAATTTTATTTCTAACATTTTTAAAGGAAAAATAGGAAAACCTTTATATGAAAAAGAAAGTTATTCAAATATAATTAGAAAATATATATGTATACAATTGCATTATCTAAAGTAACAATGCATTACATACATATCATTTTCAATTTGGTGATTTCCGTTTAAAGCTACCCTATTGCCGATTCTCTACATTCTCTTATCAGTTGATAAGATGAATTTTCCACTTTTTCGTAATATTTATCGTTGAGTCTCTTTATGAAGTCATCAATTCGTTCATATCCAGTTTCGTAGTGAAGAAGCTGCGTAGAGTGTCTCCAGTGTTTGTTGTGTATGATCTTAAGACATTTATTTTGAATAATCTGAAGTTTCTTCAGATGAGTTTTTGCTGCTTTATACCAAATGGGACTTGCATATGTCAAAGTTGGTCTTATCACACTTTTGAATATTAAATTTTTGTTCTGTAGGCTGAGCGAAGAGCGTTTGTTCAGTATAGGCCACAGGGCTCTGATAGTTTTTAGAGTTTTCTTGCAAGTTTCGTCAATGTGCCTTGAAAAATTAAGTTTCTTGTCCAGACACATACCTAAATATTTGACATAATTTTGAATTGTAAGGCAATCGTTATCAAAACTTAGCTGACGACTTGGTAACCGCTTGGGAGAGTTGTTGTATGGAAATATGATAGACTGAGTTTTGTTAGGGTTGATTTTAATTTTCCACTTGTAAAAATATTTTTCTGCAAGCAGCAAACCCCTTTTCCATTTTTTTTAACAATGCCTTAGTGAGTTTGCTTGACGTAATTAAAGCGGTATCGTCTGCGTAGTATGCCACCTTCATGTACGAGGGGAGAGAAAAGTCGGAGGTATAAATAGAGTACAATAAAGGCGATAAAATTGAACCTTGTGGTAAACCAGTTAAGATTGTTTTAATGGAAGATAATGTACCATTAACTGCAACAGCAAATGATCTTTTGTCTAGAAAATCTGCAATAAGCTTGCACAGATATCTTGGTATATTAGTCTGGAGCAATTTGTATACTAAGTCATTGTGCCAAACGGTGTCAATGCCTTTTCTATGTTCAAGAAACTATTAGGCCTGTTGATTGTTTTATTCGTTTATTAGCTTTGATAATATTTGTAATACGATTTATTTGGTGTACTGCGCTATGTTGTTTTCTGAAACCAAATTGCTCGTTAGCTATTATAGAAGTATTTTCAACGACATCACAGATTCGACTATGAATGAATTTTCATACAATTTTCCCAAATTGCTCAATAAGCTAATGGGCCTGAAACTGTTGGATTATGCTTAGGCTTGTTTGGTTTAAGAATCGCAATAACTTTGCTCTTTTGAAATGAGTAGGAAAATAGTTGATTTTTATACAGCTATTAAAAATTATCATTAGTAACTGTACAGCTTTTGGGGGTAAATTTTTAATAAGTAAGTTTGATACATCATCAAGACCAGGAGATTTTGAAGCTTTAAGCAACGCAATTAATGAATTTATTTCATTAAGCGATATGAGAGTCAGGTTTTCAGAATCTATGTCAGCTGACTTGAACCGATTTACTTTGGAGTTACGATTTTATCAACTGAATGTTTATATGTAGAAGTAGATCGTTCGAAGCGGAAAATGCCATTAGACAGAAGTTGTGCTTTTTCCTCATCAGTTATGATTTTTTTGGTTACCTTGGTTGAAAAAGGAACTCTGTTGTTAAGTTTTCCCCTTAAACGTCTGGTGATTTTCCAGAACGATTTGTCGCCAGGCCTTAATTTTGACAGTGTTTTGTTCCATTTATCATTTCGGTGGGTATTAATTTGTTGTTGATCATTATAGTTAGAAGTTTTACACTCTGTTCATAAAAATTAGATTCTGATATGTTTGTTGTGTGTTGACTTTTTCTTTTGAAAGTTCCTTCGTGTCCTTATTAGACTTACGATGTCTAAAGGTAAATTTGATTTGCCAGAGAGACGAAATTTTGGAGTGCAATCATTTCGTGTTTCCAAAATCATGCTAACGAACTTCTCGATTTCCAGATCAATTGCAGTTTTTGAGCCGTAAGTTTCAGTACAATTGATGATTTTATTGCTAATTATATTCCTAAACGCTACCCAGTTAGTTAGTTTGTAATCATAATAACTAGTATCCGAATCAATAGCTGTTGCATTTTCGATTTTACAGACAACAGGTCTATGGTCTGAAGGGATGTCAGAATCGAGTACGTCCAAAGTGATGTTAAGTGTTATATTGCTTAATGCTAAGTCAATAACAGATGAGTTACGGTTTCTTTGGTATGGATAAAACGTCGGTGTAGTGGGATAATAAATAAAAAGTTTTTAGTCTGTTGAAGATTGTAAAGTACATTTCCCGCAGTGTTGTTGTTAACACAGTGCCACGAAGAATGCTTAGCATTAAAATCACCTAGAATAATATAATCATTATGTAAAGAAGTTAATTTTGTAACATCATTGGCAAAACTAATTGCATATTTGGAGAGTACGCAGTGGAAACGATAAAGTTCTATTGTTAATAAAAATTTCAATTGAAAGGTTTTCTATTATCAGCGTATTTATAATAGGCAGTAGTCTATGTTTGACAGACCTGTGGACAACCAGAGCTACTCCACCCCCTCTTGAATCTTGTCTATCATTACGGTATATTTGGTAGTTTTTGAAAAATGTTCTATGGTTTTCATTTAGATGAGTTTCGTTTAAAAGAGGCAATATGAATATTTTCTCTTTCAAGTAAGATTTCGAATTGAATTAATGAGAAAAGGTAGTAATGCCATTAGCATTCCAGTGAAGAATTTTGAAGCCATTGGAATTATCGAAGATCATATGCATATTTAACCATTGACATTACAACTTGAATTTGTTGTATTTTTGCTGTGCATTGTTGGAGATCACCCAACGCTGTTGAAAAAATATTAAATAATTCATCTATGCTAAAGAGATTGTTACTCTACCTTTTATACAATCAGCATATTATTGGGGCTTGCGATAATTATTTATATTGTTTTGGGTATTTAAGGGGAGGGCAGTATTAGTATACTGTGGTGAATTTTGTTGATTTTTGTTGTAAATACGTGAGTTTTTATTAGTTGCTTGGCTCTGGTTTCTAAATAAAGAGAGCGCAAAGGGCAGTAATGTCATTAGCAGAGTGATCAGTACGTTCTTTTCCATGCTTTTTGCAGTTAAAGCAGGAAAATACAGCTGGTATTTTGTCTTTGTTCCTGAGTGGGCAATCATTAGTGTGATGTGCATTGGCGCATATCATGCAAGCTGGAAGACGATTACAGTGATCACCTCCATGGCCATACATTAGACAGTTCCAACATTGGGTTGGATTGTCATTTTTCCTTGGTTTGTACTTCTTCCATGAAACAATTACATTGCATATAGCAGTTACATTATTTAGTGATTTTGGGTTGAAATTTTTCCTTGAAAATTTTACTTTATATACTGCATTGTCGACAGAACTGAATTTTGTATGGATTTCAGTAATACTTGAAGGTGTTAAGTTATAACCGATGATATCCTGCTTTATATCCTCAGTACTGATTTTTGGCAGTCCATATAGAAATACTGTGTATAGACGGTTCTCTTTGGAATTGAAAGAATGAAATTCTATTTTCTGTTTTATTAGAGCATTTTTGCACTTTTCATAAGTCTCAGTGTTAGGCGGAAAAACTTTTGTTCCGATGGATGTTTCGTTTGTAAAATGAATCTTTACCTAATAGTTCTTGAAGATCTTTTAGGGGAGTTTTTTGATCGACAACAAGTGGTGGCGGTTTTAACTATTTTTACATCGGCTATATTGGATACTGGGTCCAGATCCATATCGTTGAGATCGGCTAGGGCACTAAACCGATTTCTTGAAGTTGACGGTAAGTCAGATAACATACCTATAGGCACGGTTCGAGAACATTTTTGTCTCTTCATGTTAGTCTTTTTTAAATTTAAAGTGTTTGATCTGGCCCCCGGGGCCATATTAGTATTGCTATACCAGCAGTTGAAATGTAACTTGTCACACGAGTGAGTTCAATAAGAACAACAAACGACAATTACAAAAAATAAACAGATTGTTTGCACTTTTTTAAACTTTAATTAGATTTGATAACAACTATGCGCTACTTATTAAGAGACGACCTTTCTCCACGAAATTAAGTATCGAACTCGAAATATTCACTATAACAGTCACATTATCTTATACAAAATATTAAAAAAATATAAAATAGTTCATATTTTTAAATTACTCGAGTTACTCGATTAATCGACCAAAATTGTTCTAGTTATTCTTTACTCGAAATTGGCCACTTCGAATTACTCGAACAATTGTTCGACATCATTTCATCGATTAATCGAGTAACGGTTAACCGATTGAATACCCTAGTACCTAGTTTAGGTTCTGTTATATGGATGTGACCACTACTTTTAACATGGGCGTGTCATAGCAGGTGGCAATTGCTACCTCTGGAGCACCTTGTGACGTGGCGAATAACTTGACGAAGGTAACCGGTCACCGTACCGACTGAAATGAATAAGCTACGGGACAAGTTAGAAGCAGGAAGCGTTATAAAGTAAGATCATTTTAGGATTTATGCGATATGCAACAGGAGTGGAAAAATAATTATCACGTGACTGGTGTAGGTGTACGTATCGTAGAACTGAAGATAAAATTGTATGGAAAACTTGTCACATATTAAGCGCAATGTGTTCTGTTTATAGGGGTAGTTTGAATGGAATAGTTTTGTGAAGAACCACTGCACTTGTCTAAGGGCTACATGTCGCCGGGTATGCGAAAAGTAATTAACAAGTAACCTGTCACTTTTTATTCACCGTGTGTCATATAATGTACACCGTGTGTCAATAGCCCGTCCGTAACCAGTCACTGAACTTATCCAAAACAGTGTGTCATAGCAAATGTTCAAAAAGGCTCAACAAAAATCAATTTCAAAATAATTTTATTTTCTCTATACACAATAAAAAACTAAATTCATTATAACAACTTAAAAGCTAGACAAAAAGTAGACTGTTTAAAAAGTGTCGAACAAAGCAAAGCTGTGTTACGTCTTCATTTCTGCTGTCACAAAGTCGGTACACTTAAAATTTCTTTAGTGTTATGTCCGCTTTGTAGCAGTTAGAGACTGAACCCTTTGGCACTAATTGCCATATTTTCCTCCACTATTAACGGTTTGAACTAGTTTAATGACAACTAACATCTTCAACTGCAATAGTCATAGTTGCTTCACTACACTTTGATGTTATGTTACTTTTTCTCCAGTTACATGATATATCTGATACCAACCAGTCAATGATTTTTCACCATTACTATAGTCACTTGATTGTCATTTCACCAAAATTAACACTTTTTGGCACATATCACAGAATTGTCACTTTGGATCAATCGACCCTTCATTTCTGTAGGGATAATATACGATATTTATCTCGAGAAATTAACTTTTTTTCTATCAAAATTATTTGTCTTCAATCTAATAAGTAGGATTGTTAAAAAAATCAAGTCTCGACATAAATTTGGTTGAATTTATATTTTTTTTTTATTTATATTTTTCTTAAAATGACGTTATAATTATAAACATTTAATGACTTAATAATCAAAAGAAAAACTACAACGTACAATAACAACTTTCTATTTTGAATCAATCGAAAGCTAAGTTCATTTTCTGAAGACACTTACAGTGGGGAGCACTTGTGAGTATATGTAAGTACTTTTTACACCTAAAGATTCAGGCCAAAAAATGTTTGACACTAGAACTAATTATACTTTTCTAAAGGTACAAGGTACGCTGAATCCAAAGCTGGCCTTAGATTCACTCTCCGACATCAGGCGTTCGAGCTATATTAACGAGAAAACAGTATTTTTGATCAAAATGCTCCGATTTTTGACCTTCCTGGAAATACATTTTTCATAATACTTGGAACGTCACCTGAACAAACTACTCTTACCATTTTTTTCACTTTTTCAATTTTTAAGATAACATATTTCCTTACGACATTATCGTCTGTTGAACTTGATAATAAATTTTAATTTTTTAAAATTTTGCATTGCGGGACTTTAAAATTGCTGTTAAAACCTCAATTTCAATTTACAATAATGTCGTAAGGAAATAAGTTATCTTAAAAATTGAAAAACTGAAAAAAAAACGGTAAGAGTAGTTTGTTCAGAAATCGGAGCATTTGATCAAAAAATACACTTTTCTCGTTTATATAGCTCGAACGCCTGATGTCGGAGAGTGAATCTAAGGCCAGATTTGGATTCAGCGTACCTTGTACCTTTAGTTCTAGTGTCAAACATTTTTCGGCCTGAATCTTAAGGTGTAAAAAGTACTTACATGTACTCAAAAGTTCTCCCCACTGTAAGTAGTTTAAAATATAATTGGAAAACAAAATGATGTTATAAGTAGCTATGAAACTCAGTGTATAAGTCAAAATGAAATCATGTCTAATTTTCCAATTCATAGTTTTATATTTAATTTTTTTTATTATCTGGAATGTGAAACAAAATTGAAGCGCGGATTTCCAAAGAATTTAATGGAGATCAGATTGTATCAAATCATATATAACTTGATCAAAGTAGATAGACCCATTTTTCGGATCAAATTATATCAAATGAGATCACTTGGGATCTCACGAGAATTTTATGAAGATCAAATTGTATCAAATTATATCAGAGACCGAAAATAACAGTTATCCCGAAAACTTTAACTCAAAAACTCTCTATGTTAGAGTCAACGGAGACGTATACTATTATATACCAAACGATTCGTATTGAAGTGCTCTTTCAGAATCTATTGTGATCTCAACTCCACAGTTAAGGGTTATTTTTCAAAGAAAAAATAAAGATCGGATGAAACTCTTAAGAAGAGAGTTTTATTTCACCTTCATTAAATAAAACTCTTTTGAGGAGTTTTATTTTCCGTCTGAAATAAAACTCTTTCGAGGAGTTTTATTTTTCCCGTCAGAAAATAAAGCTCATTTGAGGAGTTTTATTTTGAAACTAATTTAAGGAGTTTTATTTATCCGTCTAAAATAAAACTCGTGTTGTTTTTTTTCTTCTTTTTTTATTGACTTTATTTGCTATTATGTGTGTAGTAATTTTTTTATTTAATTTAACGAACATAACTTTTTCCAAATTTTCTGCCGAAAGATTTGAACGCAGGTCGCTCAATACCAATTTAAGAGCAGAGAATGCTCTTTCAACGCTTACCTGGGTTGTAGGTACACACTGTATAGTTTTTTCCAATGTATACAAGTACGGATAGTGTATTCTTTTAGCCTCCCAGAACTCAAAAGAGGTTTATCAATCGATAAGGGCCTTGCAGAAAAATTGTAAATTTCATAGAAAGCTTTTTTTATCCTCATTATCACTTCATTCGCTTTCTTGTTCCATATCTACATATATAAGAAATAAAACAACAACCATTTAATAATAGGAATCAAACAATAACAAATTAAAAACACACATGTTTTCATTTTAATGACGATTTTTTCAATTGCAATGCAAGTGATTAGATTACACTGCCTTACAAATTGTAATGATCTGGCAAATGGCAAGCTTTGAGTGGCAATTTACATAAAATGAGTTTTATTCTCTGACGGAAAAAAATAAAACTCCTCAAATGAGTTTTAAAATAAAACTCCTCAAATGAGTTTTATTTTAGACGCAAAAAATAAAACTCCTCAAAAGAGTTTTATTTAATGAAGGCGAAATAAAACTCTATTCTTAAGAGTTTCATCCGATCTTTTATTTTTACGTTGAAAAATAACTGTTTTGGATGTTTTTTTTTCTTTTTAAGCCACAAAATAACTGTTATAAAGGAACTTTTTTGATATCACTTATAACCGTTACGGTCCCTGAATTATATATAACTTGATCAAAGTAGATAGACCCATTTTTCAGATCAAATTATATCAAATGAGATCACATGGGATCTCATGAGATAAGTTTATGTATGCCATTTTCGAATCACCTGATATATGATGTGATATGGAATTATATATATGACTATGTATACCTATATCGGAACTTTTTTCACTGGGTAGTCTTGAATTATTTTTTTTTATTTTTTTAAACTTTGAAAATAGCGCAGATAACCGGGATGCGTATTTAGAAGCAGCCAGTCAATATTTATTTAGCAAATTTTGGAAGCAGTTTATAGTTTAGCGCATGCATACTTTTTGATGTATCGCATAATTTTGAATTGAATTGAAAAGAGAAAGTGGATTGAAAATCAGAAATATCGATTTACATATCTTAACATTTTCTAAATTAAAAACAATATGAAACATTCGGAATTGAAATTTCAAAAACGATAGTTTTTCATTGCAAACTAGATTCCCAGTATTTCGATCGATTGTGAAGCGATAACATGGGATAAACAGAACTTTATTTTTTTAACCCACTAAAGAATCGGTAGAAGAAACAGAAAAGAAACTGTAATCATTTTTATCGCTTCCGAGTTTCTGGTGGGTGGATGTAGTATCATAACGTTTCGTCGACGCTTTGTTATTTGTTTTGTTTTCTTAAGAACGTGTGGGTATTTTAGCTCACATCGCTTACCTACTATGTCAGCGATTCTCACCAACTTTTGTTTTACGGACCCCTCGACACACTTTTATTGGTTCGCTGCACCCAAATTTTTTTTATACATATATTAAAAAAAAAAATGCAAAAGTAACGAAACAAACAACACTGGATTTTGATTTTAAAAATAAAAAAAAAACACTTAACAAAAGCCGTATACTGTAAAACCCGATTAAGATAAATTTCGAGGGACCAACATTTTTATAAACGCTTTTTTAATATTGTTAAATTTTTTCTTTTGATTTCATAATTAAATAGTTTTCGATACATTTAAAAAATAATTTTTACGTTCGGTTTAAAATTTGTTGTCAGAACTCTTCGTGGACCACCTGGAATGCTATTAAGGACCCCTGGCACAGTGGAAAAAATTGGATTTTTTTAAGCAAATTTGCTTCCCATATTTTGAGCAAATTTGCTTCCCGAATTTAAAAAAAAAAAAACTAAATTCCAAATGGATTCCTTAAGGTTATTTTTTGGAAGGAATTTATTTTATGTTCTTAATAAATCTTCAAAATCATCGAAATTTAATTTTTTTTTGAAATTGTGGGATATAATCGTTTATATGTACTATCTCAATTTTAAGGTAATTTTATTCTCTACTGATAATCGTTATCAAATCCGGTGTCACTTCTTATTTTGCTTCGTATAAACACATTTAGTTGGGAATAAATATTTTTTATTTTTAATAGATTTTCAACAATTTACTAATCGTGTTGGTCTTTTATTGAGATGAATGTGGATAGTTCATCAACATGCATTTTTACAATATTCAAGAAATACAATTAAAGTGCAAAGAAATTTACATAATTTGTTTAAAAATTATCACAAAAAGTGATTATTATCTAGAAATTAAAATTGTGATTGCGGATTTAACAAAAAGTATCAATAGAGAATATAATTATCTTTAATTTGAAATACATTACATTTGTATACCACAATTTTCAAATTTTTTATAGCAGAAATATCAAAGAAATTAACATTAAGCTGATTTTGTCGATTCCCTATGGGAAATGGGACCGGTTCTGCGTATGCCACAGGATCGGTCCCTTCGTGCCAGAGACCGGTCCTCTGCTAAACCCTACCTATGTAAACAACTGGCAACTTAACATTGGCTCGTCATAGGAGGGGGTCATTTGTCCTGCTTTAAACCACATAGTGGCATGCCACAGGGCTAACCAAAGATGGGCATACCACAAGACTGTCGCAAAAGGCCCATGTCGTATATAATAAACGAAAACTAAACAGCTTCCAATGAGTAAAATTCTGGCCAACTGGATTTTTCTTGTTAATAAACATTCTGGTTAAGTGGTATGTCCTCCCTTTACCAGTCACAGGATTGGTAGTTTTAGGACAATTGACACTGCTTACCCCACTTCAGTATTAAATTATACCAGTCCTGTGTAAGTCATTCTTTAACCAGTCATTTTTAGGTCAATTGACTCCTCATTCCCCATAGGGTTTATTATGGCTTTAAAATAATTGACTTTTAAAATCGGCCATGAGGAATTGATTTTATTCAGCTAATTTTAAAATTAAAATATTTTCAAATTCGTTTAAAACTATGGGCTGTAGGCAAATTCTCTAAAAAAAAAAGGAACAATTTTCCCCACAGAGAAAATGGGGGGCCACAGACCCACATTTGGGAACCGTTGTACTATGTGGTATAAGGGTTGAATTTTCGTCTTTTCTTATATGTATTGTGTTTTTTTAGTTATAGTTTGTGTGAGCTTTTTGTCATTTATTTTTCTTCTATAAATTATTTAGCCTTTTGTGTTGAAAATAACACAGATCAACAGAATTAATACTAAAAATTGTGTTTTTTTTGAGGCGGCTAAGTGGACTACCAACTGGAGCGTAGCATCTGTCGTCCATACACAGCAAAATAAAGTGCCAACTGATTTGAAAAATGTATTTTGGAGGCAACAACCAATAAATTCGTTCAGTACAATCATATTCCAAAGTGATTTCTGAATATTTTGTTTGTTGTATTTAGCGAGTTTGGTTGCGAAAACCAATATACAGTTAGTATCAACCGTTTGAAGTCGTAGTAACCGAATTTTAGTTGGCAAATGGTAACATTTTTTTCTGTGTGTACAGCGTTTTGGGTAAAGAAAGCAGAGCTTTAAAGGAATTTTTTAAATTTGAGCTCAACTCACAGAAAGTTGAATTCAGAATTAAAAAATGTTCATTCTCCATTCCGTTAATCCATTCCCTAAGGATTCATTACCATCATTCCAAATCTTTAATTGGTATTAAATGAATTTTTTAATAAAAAGTACTTAAGAGATGCGGAGTAACGATTTTTGGAGATATAGCATATTTTACGATTATAAAATAAAAAAATATGTGAAAATAATTCCATCTACAAGTGGGATTGATAGCGGAGGCACAAAAATTAATTGTCTTAAAACAATTGTGGTTTTAATAAACTGCAAAATTTGTAAGTTTGTGAATTTGAGAATCACAAATTACTAAATTTTAGGTTGAAATATTATTTAAAATTCTGATGAAATTTGCTTTTGTGGTGAAATAAGATAACTAATAACTTTAGCTAAGTAACAGATTTCAACGTAAGCAACATACAAATTAGTTCAACTGAATTAGAACCCTTTTAACAGACTTTTGTACTAACTTTTTTTATGGAGGTTGAAAGCTCGTTATAAATTGAAAAAAAAATCTGCTACGTTTAGCAGTTTTTTTCTGCAAACGTAATTTTTAACAAATTTTTAGTAGATATTTATACAGCTTTATTTTTATTAGGGTTGTCACTCGAATAAAAATTATTTGATTAATTGAACAGACAAAAAGAAAATTCGAACGAACAATTAAAAAAATGTGATTTTCGATTAACGAATAATTCGAATAAATTTTGACGATAAATCGTAAAAAGCGAATAATTTAAAAATTTAAACTTTTCGAAAATTGATAAAAAGATTAATAAAACTTTTTCGGAAATTGACCAATTTTGGGAAAAATTTTTATAAAAAATTATATTTTTATAAAAAATACTATTATCTTCAAAACAAAAGTCCTGAAAATTGGTGCATCTATAGCGAACATAGAAATCGCGCAAAGGGAGTAATTAGGGCAGCAAAGAGGCGAGCGCATTCTGCTGTTTTTTCGGGACCTTAGCCCAAGGCAAATGTGGGGTTATTAAAGGGAAATGGGTGCTTGAAACGGAATTCCGTTTCACCTCTTCTGACCCAGATGAGGTCAACAACTATTTTGTTTCTTTTCAAATTGCTGACATTCCTAGTACTCTGGACTTTCTGGATAGTAGTGATGGGAATGGGTTTGCTTTTCGTTGTGTTGATCTTAATGAGTTGTATACAGCTTTCCGAAAGGTGAAGTCTAATGCAGCAGGCCACGATGGTTTACCGTTGAAATTTATTAAAATGATTTTTCCATTGCTGTCTTCTCATATTCTTCACTTAGTAAACACAATCATTATGACTGCAGTTTTCCCAGATGAGTGGAAGTTGGCTAGAGTGGTGCCAATAAGAAAAGAGGGTCTTTCTGACGCTTTAGATAATCTTCGCCCTATATCTGTCTTACCAATTCTCTCAAAAGTAGTTGAGCATATTCTGAAGGAACAAATGGTAATTTATCTTGATAATAATTCTCTAATCCATGCATCTCAGTCCGGTTTTCGACGTGGATATAGTACAAACTGCGCTTCTGTTAAGTCTAACGGATTCTGTTAGAAAGTATTTGGATAATAATAAGAATGTAGTTCTTCTTTCGATGGATCTATCAAAGGCGTTTGACAGGGTAATACACACAAAACTTATAGAAAAATTATTTAGTTATTTTGGATTTTCACCAGGAGCTTGTAGACTTATTAAATCTTATCTTAGCGATAGAAATCAGTTTGTTTCTATTTGTGATTTTTCTTCGTGTACTCTTCCTATAACTAGCGGTGTTCCGCAAGGTTCTGTCGTTGGTCCATTTTAGTTCATTATGTATTTGAATGATCTCTTGAGAAGCAAGCAGTATGAATGAATTCACAGATAAAGTGATGTTGTTGAAATATTTTTGATGTTTAAACTACAAAACTACTCAAAAATGTTGCTAAATATACTACATCGATATCACATTAGCATTAAACTGTGAATTCCAATGATGTAATTTCTACCGTGATTAAATAAGATCTCATCAGCCCAATATACTAAAGCTATCTCGGATATACTTTTCAACGATTTTTAAACTTGTAATTTTTCATCACAAGATAAAAAATGGAGTATGACTGAGAAATATTTTGACTTTACTACACTCAGTGAACTTCTGCTTCAAAAAATGTAGTTGTTTGCGTTGTAATACAGTTCTTTATTTTTAATGTAAATGTCAGTCATTTGTAGAACAAATTACAGTTTTAACTAAGCTTGTAGTTCATTTAAAAAAACAAACAACATTAAATGACTGTTTTATGATTTTACATAAATTTTTTACAGTAGTTTTTTGTTATTTAAAAAAAAAATAAATGTTTGTATATTTTTTACTAACATTTTTACTACAATTGTGGTTCATTTTTTGAACAGTAAAAAACAAATGACAATGTTAGTTGAATTTACTTAAATGTGAGTCGTCCTTTCTTCAAGTGAAATTTCATTTGTTTTTAACTACATTTGCAGTGGTCTTTACCTACATAGTATTCTAAGTGTACAGTCTACAAGGATTTCATTTGAAAATTGGCATTGTTGTATTTAAATTAATGAGAAAATTCTTAAATTTGAGAAGATAAGACAAAATACTTTTAATATTAAAGTATTTTAAAAAATTATTTTTATTCGTTATTCGTTTGATTAATCGAATAATTTTTTAAATAATTATCGTTTGATTTCGATCAAAATTGTTTGATCGTTTGTTCGAGCTAAATAAAAACTCGAATAATTAACAACCCTTATTCAATTCTAAGCTGATTTATCAATGTCTGTCTGATGTTGAAATGGCAATCACGGCGCGATTTGAACAGTCCCGACGCAATCGGGACTGCTCATTTTTACCTAGATTAATGTACATTTTCACGAAAAGTTTGGTATTAAAAATGAGTAAAATCGGTCTTGTGGTTCGAAAGTTATAAGTGGAAATGTGAAAATACCTCCAAATCTTCCATTCCACCGAACACCGGATAATAAGGGCATTTTGACCTTGGGTCTTCCGATTTCAGTTAAATTTGGTATTCGGAAACTCTATGGAGTCATTTAAAGATTGGCGTTATTAGTTTCTAAAATTTTCAAAAAATTCACGGTTTTATGCGCAATTTAGTTTATTTTCATTAATATTCATCGGATTAAAAATGCATTTGTTTTTGACTACGGAAAAAAATTTGAAGCCGCAGTATAAAAGTAGAGGAGTTTACCATTCCAATGCATTTTAAATGCTGATAATAAGATATATTTATTAAAGACACTACAAATGTTACATTAGGGTGTCTTTAGTTGTAAGGGCGAAAAATAAAAATGAGATTTTGACTGTACCCCCCCCCCCCCCCCACCTTTAAAATATTTGTTAGGGTGTCAAAATACGCCACGCAAAAAACTAGAGTTCTAGCATAACGGGTAGATGTCCCGCATCGCCCTTGAAAATCGGGCCCCTTGGAAAAATGGGCATAATTTAAAAAAAATTACAATTTTTTTTTCTTCAAAATTAAAAAAACATAAAATAGTTTTTGTGTTGGGTTTAATCATAACTACTCAGATAAAAAATATTACTTTCCCAGAAAATCGCTAACTTACCCTAACTTTGTGTCAAAAAAATTAATTAATATTTTGGGTGTACCTCAAAGTGACTTTTTTGCATTTTTGAAAATTTTATTCAACAAAAATCAAAAACCTAGTGTTTGCTGTCAAGTATTTTATTAAACACATCTCAAGTATTAAATAATCCTAGTTCCGTGGATATCCGTTGGCAAATTATTTTTTTAGAGCATTTTGATTCTCGGGGATTTCAAGGTTTTTTTTATTTATATACATTTTTACTTTAAAACAAGGTTGTAATAATATTCATCAATATTATTGTATATGCTCTTTTATATGATTGTTAGTGTGCGACCGAACTTCGGCCATAATATCAATGTTCGGCCGAAACCGAAGCCGAAGCCGGACTTTTGTTTAAAAAAAAAATATAAATTGTTTTTTTAGATCAATAAATTTAAACCAAAAAGTTATTAAACATAAACAAAAAAAATATTTGTACTATATTTTATAGTCAAAGAAAAATAGTTGATCGATTTTTAAGTTGATATAGAAAAACAAACTTAAACTTTAATATTTAAAATTAAAAAGTTTGATATTGCAATGACAGAAAAGCAATTTTTCCGCATTCACACCATGTGAATTGCTTCGTCTATCAGAATACAGCTGCCCGGCAGCGCTAAAAAGCTGTTCGCTAGCTACACTAGTTGGTGGGCTGATAAATATTTTATTGCTACAGCTTTTATATTTGTAAATGGACTTGAATTCCAATACTCAAATATATTTATATTTCGGGACTTAAAGGCTCCGTAATAAACATTTCAATTTCTTTTTCAATAAAATTTTCATTTGGTTCTGCTTAGAAGTAAGTCTGGTACTACATCATGTCTATCCCAAATTGATAAACCTGTTAATCTCTTTTTAGGATTACTTACCACTCGAAATTAATTGCAAAATATAAAAGTATACGTTTATTTAAATTATATCGCATTAAATTTGATTATTTGCTTATAAGTCTTGTAGGTATATTTCTGAAAATGTTTTTTAAACTCTTTTGGCTTTTTGAAATTTTTTCACACACATTGATATTTAATTATCGTTGTTTTTTTTTCGGTATTCTATCATATTCAACGTTGTATTTTCTATGTAGTTTTTTTGTAAATTCTGAAAAGTTAATATAACCACAGTTGTTATTTATTTGTGCTTTTAATAAATAATCATAAAAAGTTCTGTAGTTCGGTCAAATTCGGGCCAAAATTTGGCCGAACACCGAACTTGGCCGAACTTCACTTTTGGCCGAACTCCGAAGCCGAAGCCGCGTACTCGGTCGGACACTAATGATTGTAATAACTTTTTTATAAAATACTATTTTTTCTATTGATAGTTAACAAATGTTAACCTGGGGTCAAATATGACCCACGTTAACAAATTAAAGGTTGTTAATGACACTGCAGAACGGGCAGTGAAGCTCATGGAGGACTACAATAAAGTATTGTCACGAAACGAGGTGGAAAAACAAGTAATAATGCAAATTGTAGCCGATTATCGGAAGCACTACCCGATGCAAAAAAAATTTACACTATTAAATTAAAAATACGTTTTTCAAAAATACTCCTGAATACGTACAAAAAAATCAATTTAAATATGAATACAAATATCTGAATTTATACTAAATAATTAATTTTAATGAATTTTAAAATGTAAATAAATTACAATTAGAAACATAAACAAAAATTTATTTTGTCATCTTTTTGATTTTTGACTCTTTAAAATACGAGGGTCAATTGTGACCCCATGAAAACACAGGTTAACTATGAACACGAAAAATTATACTTTATAATAAAGTTATTACAACAATAACATTGATGAAATATTACAAAATCTTTTTAAAAAAAAAAATCTATACAAATTTAAAAAAACGTTGAAATCCGCTAGAATCAAAATGCTGTAAAAAAATGTTTGCAAACGGATATCCGTAATACTTGGCTTATTTAATTCTTGAGATGTGTTTAATAAAATACTTGACACCAAACACTAGGTTTTTGATTTTTGTTGAATTAAATTTTCAAAAATGCAAAAAAGTCACTTTGAGGTACACCCAAAATATTTATTAATTTTTTTGACGCAAGGTTAGGGTAAGTTAGCGATTTTCTGGAAAAGTAATATATTTTATCTGAGTAGTTATGATTAAACCCAACACAAAAATTATTTTATATTTTTTTAATTTTGAAGAAAAAAAAATTTTAATGTTTTTTTAAATTATGCCCATTTTTCCAAGGGGCCCGATTTTCAAGGGCGATGCGGGACATCTTCCCGTTATGCTAGAACTCTAATTTTTTGCATGGTGAATTTTTTTGGGGGCAGCCCCAAAAATCGCAAGTTGAAAAATAAGGACGACCCTAATGTTACATCCTACACACTTTTTGTATTTTCAAAAAAAGAAAAACGCAAAACATGGCTTTTCGAATTTCAAGAAAATAAAATCGGCAATCTTTAAGTGACTCTATAGAGTTTGTTCGTGCAAAATACATTTTATGTCGGGAAAACCTAAGGTCAGATTTTGGCCGATCTATCGTGTACTGGCCGATATAGTAGTGTATAGTTTTAAAAATATTTTCTCACCAGACGCTTTGAGGTGAATAATATATTTACCTCAAATTTAGTTTCAACCTCAAATTTTTGTTCACACAGATTTTTTCACCTAAAAACTGTTTTTTTCACCACCCACACAATATCTTTTTTACATCCAAAAAATTGTTTCACCTCAAAAAAAATGTTTTTCACCTCTAACATGTTTTTTGGTTTCATTTGTAACAAAAACACGCGTTTAAAAAAAAAATTGGTAAAACCAAATTTAATGTTTTTATTTTATTTTGTTGGCCAGTATTAAAAGTTTTATATATTACATTATCTTGCCTTTATTTAACAAAAAAGACCGCACACTAGAGAATTTTGTGTTTGGTTGTTGCTTTGTTAATTTTCCTCTATTTCCGATTTATTTTTCTTGGTTTTTCTTTATTCGTTTGTGTATTTGTTTTTGTTGTTAATGATGTTTTTGCGCAAAAGTGTTACGCTGCTACATACCGTGTGTGTCTGACTACTTGTGATGAAGATACTTGACAGGGTAACAAAATTTTCATATGAAATCAGTTCAGCATTGTTGAGTTTTTAAAACGAACGTGTTTTTTTCTCTTAGTTTTCGGTGTAAATAATCGTCGTCGCGTAGTGTTGCGTTTATTTTTCTGTTTCTTTAAAAATTAAAAAGAAAATATTAATATTTTCATATAATAATTTCCATAATTTTATGGTTTTGTCTAAACCGAATTTCCGGTATAAAAAAAAAATCGGTTAAATTAAAATTTACGCGCCTTAAAGCGCGTAAGGCGTTAAATTTAACGACGTTTCAACGCGTTGCAAAGTGATTCCAATTAGAAATAAACGTCCACTAAGGCGTATAAGTGTTGGTAATTAAGTTTTAAAGAATTTGAATAAAAATTATAAAAGTCAAGTAAAATTTAAAAAAAAAATATATATATTTTTTTATAAAGTCGGTATTTTCCCGCTTTTTAAATTACTTTGTACTGTTTTAAATTTTTTTTTGAAAAGTTGTAAACAAAAAATACAAAAAACTGTAATTTAAAAACCATTAGTTTTTCTAATTGGATTGACGTTTGTGTTTACACTTAATAGCTGCCTTTTGCTTTTAAAGTAAAACGTCAACAACGTCGCGACAACATTTCAATACAATTCTCATAACTATTGCTATCCCAGCAAAACCACACATTACCAAATCATAGGTAAAGTAATGTATCGCCATAGGGCCTCATGCATTACTTTACACGTTACTTCATTGATGAATTTTACAGGCGATGAGCCTCAAGGTAACTCATTACCTTGTAGTGGGTAAAGTAACTGGTTACTTATATGGTTACATGGTGGGAAAAAGTAATGTGTCTATAAATAGATTTTCATAAAAAAAAAATGCATAAAAATTTTTTTTACAGATATTTTTTTTTTAATTAAATAAATAACTTTTTTTTATTAAATAAATAACTTGGTCATGCTGGGATTCGAACCTGGGGTCTCTGGTATTTAACAATTAGTTAGGCGAGAACTCTACCAACTGAGCTATCGATACATACAATATTTATTGCTTAACATGTAGATGAGCTGTTGTGCTTCGTGTTTCGTTCGTGATATCAAAAATATACACCTTACCATTATGCTTACAAAAAATCACAAAGTAATGTGTCTATAAATAGATTTTCAAAAATATATATTAATAATTACTTTACGTTTATAATTCATGCATTATGTAATTGATGATCGGTAAGTCATTATTTTATGTTTTGAAGTAATGTAAAATGTAATGAGGTATCATTACAAGGTAATCCATGAGTGTCCAATTATCGGTTACCCATTACTTCTTGTTGGAAAATAATGATACGGTAAGGAGTACACATTACAAGGTAATGCATTACTTTATCGCACCCATTACCAAAGTTTTGCTGGGATTGTTAGTGTTCCATTGACTTCCTTAACACTTTTTTTTTCTTCTTTCAATTCGATATTGTGCTTAAGACTCTATTGTGTTTCTCTCCAGTTTCGATTTAAAGCCGCATTAACTTTATTTGTTTTCGTTTCGGTTTAATACAAATTCAAGAAAAATCAATAAAAATCTGTAATTTTTCTTAATCCTTTACGTGTGTTTAAAACGTGTTATTCGCTTTGCAACAAGAGTGAAAAAATTTAATCGTAAACACATGTTTTTTTTGCGGTTTCTAAGGTAACCAAAATATTGTAGAAACCAATATTGAAAAAATTGTGTAAAATGAATTAAGTGCTTTAATCATTCGGTAACTTTAGCAATTTTTTCTGTTATTTATACATTACAAAACACCGGAAATTTTACCAGTTGTATATAGTTCAATATAACATTGTAATATTCAACAGATATTGTTTTAAAAATATTTCAACGCTCTATTGGTGGGATTAAACAAAAAAAGAAAACTTTCAACTTTTATGCTCAACAGTACGCAACCATAGTGTAAGTATTATCATTTTTTTTTATACCCCCGGCGAAAAAAGTTTATATATATATTCATATGGTTGTCAAACACTAACCCTTAAATACCGATAATAATTCAATACCGTTTCAAGAAACTATTTTCACCTTAAAATAACATTAACGAAATTACTTAAAATACCGATAACCTTAAAATACCCTAACGATATAACTTAAAATATCTTAAAATACTTTAACGAAATAAATCTGAAATGTCTACAACCTTTAAATATCCTAACGAAGTATATAATTTTTTATCTCTCAGAAACATCATTACTTTAAAATTATCAAAAAACTAAATTACTAAAGGGTAAATTTGTTAATCCTAAATACGTACATTAGGATTATGACTTTTTTGTTGTGAAAAATTACAGGCTACCACCTTATCAACAATATTTGACTGATAATAAATTCAATTCGGGAAAAAACCCGCACCGAAACCAATTTCTAAAATTCTTTTTATTTAAATATTATTTCAAATTGTGTAATACCATGTGTATGTGGGTGTTGAAATGGCGGGAACATATTTTTATTGATAATAGTATAAATACATAACAGAAAATTTAATTAAATTGTCATATTTTTTTAAAAATTAAAAAAAAAATTTTGTATCAAAACTTCATTGCGTTTGGTGCGAGAACTTTTATAAATAAGATAATGATTCTTTATATTCAGTTTGTTAACTGGAAACCTCAAAATTAAAAGCTTCTAATATCTTACGATCTGCAATCTAAAAATAACCTATTGCAATTTTGAAAATGCATTTTGCACTTGTAAATTTGGGTGTGCTAGTCTTTATCGGTCAATACTAAAAAATTTCGTAAAATAACGTTACGAAATAACTTAAAATAACGTTAACCTTAAAATAAATTAAGGTTATAACTTGAAATATCATTAACCTTAAAATATCCTAACGAAATAATCAGAAAATACCGTTAGCGAATACGAATAACCGAATGAACGGTTGCCAACAATGGCTTGATATGATTATATTTCATTATATATGTGGCCATATGTACCGATATATGTATATTTACATCTCATACTTACTTACGAATTATATCTTATGTTACATATAAGTTGATATTTTTTATCTCTTGATATATACTTGATATACTCAATATTAGATCATATATATTTTTCTGTAATGAAATGTTAGTCGTCCTTTCTTCAAGTGAAATTTATTTGTTTTTGACTACAATTCCTGTCGTCTTTACCTACATAATATCCTTAGTGTAATTACCTATTGTACTAAGAAAATTTTGACCAAATCTTTTCTATAACTTTTTCTTCAATCTTGAAAAAAAAATAAAAAAAGAATTAAAAAACATTTTTTTTTGGCTTTTGTTTGCAAAGTAAAACATTTTCTTGACTTTTTTTCAAAATGGTGTATTTTTGTTTTAAGAAAGCTTAGGTCTTTTCCTTTAGGAGCTTTGTGGTCGCTTAGTTCGATGCGACTTGTTTATCTTTCTTATTTTCTTCTTAAGCAGCGTACTTTTTGCACCAAAAATTTGAATGCTCACCATTTCGGTTTCCTATCCGATTTTCATAAAATTAACATATTTCTAATCTGCTAGCAAAGACCTACAAAAAACATGGTTACGTAGTAGGTTAGCTCTTAAGGATCCCTAGATATTCTCATTTGAAAATGTGAAATTCCAAAATTGGTCCGAATCAGGTCCATTTTTGTGAAAGTAGGCATGTCTTGTGAAGGTTTTTACTAGCAGATTAGAAATACGTGAAAAAATAGCGAGCACTAAAAATTTTTGGCGCAAAAAGTGCCCTACTTTGGAAGAAAAGAAGAAACATAAACCAGTCGCATCCTACTAAGCGACAACAAAACTCTTAAGGAAAATACCTACGCTTTCTTCAAAAAAACCCATTTTGCAAAAAGTCAAACATTATATTTTTTAAAAAAATATTGAATATAAAAAAATCTAGAGAAAACGTTTTGCACAAAATCTTCTACACAGGTAGAAATTGTCAACCGTACAAAAAATATAGTACCGGCATACCACTGTTATTTTGTAAAACCAACCCTGTTAGAAATTTCAGAAGTTACAACTAATATTGTTCTAAAAAAACATAATATTTATCAGCGAGGCTAATTTTTAGCAACACAATTAGTAGATTCAGCAAAAGTTTTCAATAAGTTACAAAATAAAGGGTACGCCAAATAACTTTTTTTTTTGAACTCCTGAACCAATTGGACTTTGTATGGCGTCATACCAAGGTCTTTATGCAAAATTCGTCTCAATGAGGTCTCCGAAATGTTCAATTGTTGAGAACGATGGAGAATTGATGTTGATGGCGCTTCACGCACACTTTCTGCCACAGCAGCAATATTCTCGGGTGTACGCACTGTTTTCGGCTTTTCACGCTTTGGTTTATCGATGAGGATGCCAGTTTCTTTCACTTTTTTCACAAGATATCGAACATACGGACCATATTCGTTCAGCGGAAGGATAAAACTAATTATCTGTCAAATCAGACATGAGCTAAGTGTTACCATTCACGAAATAAGCACTAGTTGAAAAAAAAAACGTTAGATGGCGGACCCTTTATAAAAATGTTCATACTCCCACATTGACGATATGAATTACTTTTATAGTAATTAAATGTGCTAAAATCCCAAAACTTATTTAACAAATTGTGAAAAGCAATCTGATGTAGGCGTGTCCCTATCCGGATTTCATTCCTGCCTAAGGAAATCTTCAGGGGACTTTGTTATTAGAATTTCTAGAGATATTTGTTATGTTAAATCACAAACTCAATGAGAATTTCTTGTCCTCGTCTAGGAGCGAGATTCAAAATTTAAAATATCAAAGAAAAACCAAAACAACAACAAAAAATTGTCACAATTGGCTTTGTCATCTTCCAAATACTACTCATCCAAATACTTACTGTAATATCTGAAAATACATCGAAATAATTATAGCTAACATAAACAAAATTATCTTTAAACTACTTACAGCAATGATTGACTAAATGATGGCATATTTTAAACGAAGACAAATACCTTAGATAATTCTAGACACGAAACGAAAAAATAAATTTTAAAATTTATTACTCCTCTCCTGAGTTAGTTACGGTCACATGGAATATGTCATCGGAAACTATACCTCAGTACCTTTAAAACGTATAACGCCTAGTTTCGTCTTCTCTTCAAATATGGACACAGTAATCATTTTAGTGTTAGCGTATGTAAAAACAAAAAGTTCGAAAAAATCAAAAATTAAAAAAATTTATTCATCCTCTCCTGAGTTAGTTACGGTCACATGGAATATGTCATCGAAAACTATAACTCAGTTCCTTTAAAACGTATAAGGTCTGGTTACGTCGCGGATATGACAGTCGCATATACCGTCATATCCGCTACACTCTTCAAATATGGCCACAGTCCTCATTTTAGTGTTAGCGCATGTAAAAACACAAAATAAGAAAAAGGAAACATAAAAAATTACCTAACAAGGAAGGTATCTTGACCCGAACTTTTATGTGAACTTTGGATATGTTGTAAAGGATCAAAAAAAAGATACACGTATTTTGTTAAGCTGCACAGTGTTACAGATTCATTTGTTTTTGTACGAAAACTTGTCTTCAATTTATGCAAACTAGATTTATTTGTATGCAGAGTTAAAGTACTCAAGAAAACAGAGTAAATATAGGAAAAAAGGCTCTTCGAAAAAATTCGCATGAAAGTCGAACGGTTTCGAATATCGGAAAAAACTCAGACACCCTCTCGATTAAATTAAGGGGGGCATATGACCAGTGGCGTACCCAGGGGGGGGCCCTGGGGGGCAAAGCCCCCCCCGAAATATTTTCGATTTTTTATTTTATTTTTGTTTTGGTTAGTATGTAATAAATGAATTTATAATATATTTTTGAGACTATAATTTTTCAAACTAATGTTATATTAACTGAAATTGATCTGTGGAAACACTACCATAAAGACAATCAAATCCGCTAGATGCTATTCAAGAGGAGCTTTTTCCAAACGTTTACATGTTTTTACATTTACTGATAGTAATTCCTGTTACAACTGCATCCGCGGAGAGAAGTTTTTCCACCCTAAAAAGAGTGAAAACATATTTAAGGAATTCTATGGGTGAAGCTAAACTTGGTGCTCTAGCTCTTGCATCAGTGTATCGAGAAAAGGTTGAGCCTGACAAAATCATTGACACTTTTATGAAAAAAATCGTTTAATTCAATTTTAAGAGTTTTGTTAATAGTATATAAGGATCTTAATTAATATGATAGCTCACTTTAAAAATCAAAATAAAATTATTTAATTGATACATAAATTTGTTTAATATTTAAAAAAAAAACTGGTTTGTAGATATAAGAAAACTAAAAAACAAAGACATGTCAAAACATTTTTGCTTCAAAATTGCTATCATAACTGGGTATAACGTCAATGGTAACTTTCCCATCCAAAACTTATTTAACAGATACAAAATATTAGTGTCCTACCGAACTCATTTTTTTCGGCCGAAGCCGAACTTCGGCCATTATATCAATGTTCGGCCGAAGCTGAACTTTTTGTTTTAATAAAAAAATATAAATTGTTTTTTTAGATCAATAAATTTAATTTAATTTATTTATTCATTTCAATAACCTAGCCTGAAGGCCATAATCGGTTACAAATTTCTACTGAATTATACAAAGTAAACAATAAAATTTGATATAAATAAAATAATAAGAAAGAGATAATAATTAAAATACAATAATACTAATAATAAACAAAAATATAAAAAAAAGGAGTGATAATAGCCCAGCAAACAATTCCGTCCGTTTATGTGCCGTTTTCGGTACAGCATATACGGATCCGAAGTCCGTTTTCCGTACCGTTTTCCGGATCAGTATACGGACCGGAAAACGGAATAAAAGGAACATCGAATACGGATTCGAAACAGTATAAAGCACGCTAAAACGGACCGTTTTCGTTATTAAACATAAACAAAATACAAATTTATTGGTATATTTTTTAAAAAAATCATATTTGGAAAATAGTTTTACTATTTTAAGTACAAAAAAAGAATAAAATATTGTATTGTACTATATTTTATAGCCAAAGAAAAATAGTTGATCGATTTTTAAGTTGATATAGAGAAAAAAAACTTAAACTTTAATATTTAAAATTAAAAAGTTTGATATTGTCATGACAGAAGAGCAATTTTTCCGCATTCACACCATGTGAATTGCTTCGTCTATCAGAATACAGCTGTCCGGCAGCGCTAAAAAGCTGTTCGCTAACTACACTAGTTGGTGGGGCTGATAAATATTTTATTGCTACAGCTTTTATATTTGTAAATGGACTTGAATTCCAATACTCAAATATATTTATATTTCGGGACCTAAAGGCTGCGTAATAAACATTTTAATTTCTTTTTCAATAAAATTTTCGTTTGGTTCTGCTACTTCTAAGTCTGGTACTGCATCATGTCTATCCCAAATTGATGAACCTGTTATTCTCTTTTCAGGATTACTTACCACTCGAATTTTTTTTTTTTATATTTAATTATATCGCATTAAATTTGATTATTTGCTTAAAAGTCTTGTAGCTATATCTCTGAAATTTTTTTTAAACTCTTTTGGCTTTTTGAAATTTTTTCACACACATTGATGTTTAAATATCGGTGTTTTTTTTTTTTGTATTCCATCATATTCAACGTTGTATTTTTTATGTAGTTTTTTTTGTAAATTCTGAAAAGTAAATATAACCGCTGTTGTTATTTATTTGTGCTTTTTATAAATAATCTTAAAAGTTCGGTAGTTCGGCCGAATTCGGCCAAAATTTGGCCAAACACCGAACTTGGCCGAACTTCACTTTTTGGCCGAACTACGAAGCCGAAGCCGAGTACTTGGTCGGACACTACAAAATATTAGATATAGGCTCTCGTATGTAACAAATTATATGCTTTTCAAACAAAAAAAAAATTAAAAAACAAAAATTGGGCCCCCCCCGAAACAAAATCCTGGGTACGCCGCTGCATATGACATTGGCCGTTTTTGGAAATCGATTTTTTTTTTTATAATTTTGTATTTTAGTAAATATTCTTAAGATTCTAAGAAAAAAAATTTCATGGAAAAATTCCTACGGGTTCAAAAGTTACAGCCGGATTAGTGAGAGCGCATTTTTAATTTTCGCGCTACCTACGTACGGCAGCTGGTATATACTTGTTTTACAATTTTTGCAAAGGAAATGATGCAAATCGTTTGAAATGCGCCAGAGTGAAGGCATATGAAGCTTCAAAAGAAGCCCGAATTGCTAAACGATTGCAAAAAACTGTAAGAAACAGCACAACACAAGATAACGAAGGCATACAGTCCGAAGCAGGCATGGCAGATTGAAGGTAACCTTTTTTTCTTTGTTCACAAACTTTGAACGCGTTTATCTCGAAACCATGTCTTTCGTACTGGTTGCGGCACTAGCGGGTTAATTTTTGACGATTTTTTTTTTTTTGTATTTTTTTAAACTTGATTCGCTATCGTATGACACGAGCTTTTTTTTAAATTTTTTTTCGATTTTTTTATGAATTTTAAAGTCAATATTTTTTTTTTGAAAAAACACACTTTTAAATTTGGAACATCACCAAAAATGGGGGGAAAAAAATTAAAAAAAGCTCGTGTCATACGATAACCAATTTTGTTAAGATTTAAAAAAGTAATTTTTTTTCCAGATCGGACAATTTTTGCGACTCCCAGCGCTGCAACCACGAGGACCCGTTTTTTTTCTCTGCCGCCAGTTTGGGAGCTCTATAAAACCATGTTGGAGTGAAAAAATATATTTTTGAATTTGTTTACTTGTAATTTGTTCAATTCTTTACAATAATAAAATAATAAAAATTTTGGAAAAATGTTTGTTTTGACTGAGTTATGAACTTTTAAAAAAAGGTCTGTTTTTCTCTGCCGCGAATGTAATGTCCCCCTTAAATAGGCATTGCTATTTATTATTTTTAGCTTAATACAACTGAAATTCCTTAATAAAACGCCAGATTTAATGTTATCCAAAACACATTTTACTGAATAACAAAGTCTTTGTGCATACTTTGTACACCAATGATCGTGTCTTCAAAAAAGCTTTCATTCGATATAGTTATTTGTCTATAGTTATTTTTAATAGAACGAAATAAACCGAAAAACGTAAAATTGTTGACTCCATTTAGTAACGCCTAAACATGAGATTGGGGCAGCAAAAAAACACGGGTCGCTTAAATGTTCATTCTCTACAACATATCCGATCCGGTCCGGATCTGGATACCTCCCTTGTAAGACGTTTGTCCGCTTCAGTCTATATACCTGAACGGATATTTGTTTGTAAATTGCTAATTTGACCACACTACATTAAAAATCATTATACACATTTAGTTTACAAATACACATTTAATCTTTATAAATTTAAATGCTTTGTTTTTGTCTTTAATTTAGTTATTAGACAATTACTTTCACAAGCCAGTGACAACCACAAATTTAAGTTGTTTTATTCCACAATTTTGTTTTATGTATAAAAAACTGATACGAAAATCTTAAATGGTTAATTTTTATATGTGATACAAGAGTTGAATCATTTTCCTCTTTTCTATTACATCTTGACATGTTGTGCCATCTACTCATTCTGCGAAAATTTTTAAACTGGTTGCCGTCTACACTATGAAGGTTCTTATCGGCACCGTTTTTTTTTACCAAAATAAATTTGTAAAACATTAGTAAGATATTAGTAAAACATTATTTCAAAACAGTTAAGTGCTGAATAGGTATAAACCAATATTTTAGCTGAAAACATAATTCCAGCAAAATTTTGCTAAAAATATTTTACTTGATATACAAGACGTTTTACTAACTTTTCTACTAATTTATTTTTTGAGTGCATCCAATAGTATCATAACTAATACTCAACCCAAGAGATCGGTTTCAACAGTGCGGTCACTTGAGATGAAAGCCCCCATATATATTCTTGATTCTTATTAACTTTCTTTAATCGATTAGTGGCAAATTAAGGGTAAAGTGTGTTTTACATAAAAAATTTTCACTCAATTAATTTACAACAAACCTTTAAATGTACAGTTCTGCGTGTAACCCATGATTTACATTTACATGCATTTACTTTAGAACAGGCGCGGTTTCAAAGGGGAAAATGGGAAATCACCCCCCCCCCCCCCAAAAATGATATTTTTCAATACAAAAATGTAAAAAGATTAAAAAATAAATTAAAAATACTCTAAGTTCACAAAATACCCAACCAACCAACCCCCCCCCCCCCCCCCCCCCCCCCCCTCCAAAAAAAAAAACCTATTTTTGATCCGCGCCTGACACAGAAATATATTCGAAAAACTACGACCACTAACAACAGGTGCTTTTAAGAATTGAAGAAAAAACAACATATATTACCACTCCCACCCACCTTTTGATTTAAGTATCAACGCAAATTTATTCAATGACCCTTAAAACGTCAATATTTGACATTTGTATTTAATTTCCCTTTTCCATAAATGAGGTAACATTGAAAAAATTTTAGAATCGAAAAATAAATAAAAAAAATATAATCATTGTGTCAAAAAAACTATTAAAA
>CM037853.1:132954426-132984814 GCA_021234595.1 Delia radicum
AAAATATACACTGGGGTTGTAACTTAATTTTCAAAAATAAAAAAAATTTAGTTCTATGTCATTGGTTTCCACGTCATCTAAATTGTACATAAAAATGTATTTTCATAACATCATGATTCGACTTAGAAACAATCCGAGGTCAGATATGTGCCTTTGGATTATATAAAGTCATATCCAAAAGAAATTCCTATCAAAGCTTTTCTCCAAACGCACCTTTCAACCCTCCGATATAGTTTTATAGCCCGAAACAAAAATTCATGAATTGCAAAATCTAAATAGTTTAAACGTGGTACCATCGACCGATTATTCTAAAAAACTCCGAAAATTCTATAGAAATACTTAAAATACTTTCCAACTCGGAATTCAATTGAGCGATTATAGTTTTTTTTTTTCTACGTTTCACCCTAATTTAACTTGGTACATACAAGTTCTATATAATCACAAGGTTGTATAACACTTTTCTGGCAGTTTTAACTTTTAAAATTTCCCGTGTGATCTAACGTTCGATTATATGTCAATAATAGATTATTCATAGCTTTTAGTTTATCATCTAATTTAGTTAACCAACGCGTTCATCACCGGGTTTTATACAATCAAAGTAGCAACGACAAATAGGTGAAGTGAGGTTATGTGATTTAAACATTACCGTATTATATAAAAATAAAAAAATTTAATTTTAAAATAAATTTTAAAAAATCGCACTCCGACTTGGGTACCGAAACAAACGATTATTTATTTACAATTAATCTGACGGCCCGAACACATTAATTTATTATTTCACTCTTTAAGGTTTAAAAAAAACGACGTGTATGTAAGGTTTCCCACTTATTATCAATAACCGATCAACTATTTTAGAAATATTAAAATTGCTCTATATATCAAACAAGTATACTAAATGATCGATCCTTGTGTTAAACAAGTTACTTTTAAAGTTAAACCGACCAGAAAAAATGGTAAATATTAAAATGACTAATATAATAAAAATATCTAAGTTGACGATATTAATTCAACAACACTACCAGTACTTATCTGTCGTTTGATGTCTATCGTTGTTTGATGGTAAATATAGCCTTTTCATCTATGTGTACTACCAGCTGTTTTATTGTAATAAATTATTTCTGCTGACAGAGCTGCTGCGTAAAAGTTAAATTTTTCTTCGTTGTACGTTAGTGTTGCTGGTTATAGCTCTACGACGATGATCACGACCAGATCCACCCCTTAACTTTCCAGTTGTGTTCAATTTTATGATACGGCGAATCCAATAAGATTTGGCTAATTTTGTAAGAAGCTGCTGTTGTGTATGTGTGTTAAATTGTTACAGATTACGAACAAAACCACCCCTTAACTTTCCAGTTGGCATGGACTTCAGGCACATTCAACAAGAGTAATTGACAGATTTTGTAAGATGATGCTGTTGTGTGTGTTTCTTATTTTTTCTCAAGATGATAACCAAAACCACCCCTTAACTTTCTAGTTGGCATGGACTGATTATCGTTAGCTAGGCGGCAAGTCTAACGCGATTCGTTTGCTGTTTAGTACAAGACCTTGTTTGGTGATTACTGCTGGTGGTTGTTGTTAAACGTTTCTGGAGCGGCGCAGTAATCCAATCGTTAATTTTCTTGCATACGGTGTTCGTTAAAACTGTCGCCTGGTAAACGTTTAACCGGTAACTGTTCACGTTCAGACGAGGTAAATTTTCGCCACAAAATCAAACTTGCTGACCAAAAATCGTTAGTTAATGTTGAGTATTTTGTATTTTCGTTTAGGTACAAACTTGCTGTACGCTTGGCCTAGTAATAGGATGTTGGCTGAGACACTTCTGTCGAAGATTCCAGTATTGTTGGTCTGCCCCAAACGAAATTTTACACACTTGGGTACTGTTAACGTGTAGTCGAGTGATGTGAAAATAAAAATGTTGTTCTTTTAAATGTTATGTAAAAATCGTATTTATTTTTTTTTTTGGTACGGTGTGGTTTTCTTTCGGCGCTAGCCTCAATAATTACGATCCACCTTGAGAATCAATGTTGTTTCATCGATAGCCAAAAAAAAATGTACGACTTAAGACACGTGATTGTTGTACCTTTGCCGTTTCACGTGGCTTGACCGGTCACGCGTTGTTGACGACGTATTTACAAAATTACGGTTTCAACATATATTTACCTCGGTTAATTTCATAAACGTGGCGATCATACACTGCGAATCTTCCTTGTGGTAACAATTTTAAAAGATCCTGCTCTTCTTTTTTTAAAAAAACTTCTTGTTGCGCATTCGCCAAGATGGCGGCCCACAATCATGAAATTAATGCAATTGTTTTGCTATTGCAATTTACCCGATGTTATGCGGTGTACGCCTAATAGCAAAAAATAAATGTTGAAAACTTCGCCCCATTAAACTTTCTAACTAAGTCTTACCTTTCCAAACTACACTCAAGCGAAATTTCCTTTCCGAATTTAAAGAAAAACAAGATGAAGCCGGTAATGGCCGTGTTTCTTTTCTCAACCAACTTACTCGTTCGGGTGCTTGTCCAAAAAGAATTGAACCTCGCCAACCTCGTACACAGGGCCACCATCTTTTAATGCAATCAACTGCAGCCTACTTCAGACCAGTTGAAAACCCTTTAGAGAAAATATGGCAACATTCAACTTGCAGGGTTGTATTGGACTATCTCCGAACGAATACTACGGTATTACCAGATACAACTACAGAATTCCTGATCCCTAATCACCACCAATTTAAAAAAAAATCGCCGGCACGGTACACATCCTGTTTCGTGTCGGTTTTACAAATTTATCATATTAGCAAATAGAATTTGCTAAGATGATAAAGCGAAACGTTCAAACCCGCTTTAACTATCATAAAAAATAAAAGTTAATTGTCTTAGCAATTCGAATCCGAAATCAGCCCTAGGATTTTAAGTCCTTAGCGTGAAATACACCCTGCGACTTCCCTTGCAAATTTCAACTTCATAAAGATTATTCCCGACAAGGTTTGACAATTCGGCATTAATAAATCTCTTGCACACTTTGCCGAAATCTGTTTCGAGAAGTCCGATAACTGGAAGTTACGGCGAAAAACTTCTTGCCCGATCCGAAACTTAGTCTCCCTACACCTAACATTGTACCTTTTCGCGTTATTTTCGTAACTGCGGTGTAGGTCTGACGAACACTATCTCTCACCAATTCCAGGAAGTCACCACGATTCTCAATTCGGTTTTCGGAATCTTCCACTAAGTCCAGACTTCGTGCTAGCTTATATGCCGATGCATGTGTTATCATGTTTTGAGCCAAATAATACGAAATACGGAGTAACGCCCGTAGCACTGTGTACGGCCGACCTGAGAGCACATTCAATCTCGCACAGGGTGCAGGTCCCAATCCTGTTGATTGTTATCTAAATACGAACGTAATGGCCGCTATAACCGATTGGTTTACCCGCTCGGATGCGTTAGCCTGCGGAGCGTAGTTTGCGGTTCGAATGTGGTTTATCCCGAAAGTTTCCCATGGCTTGCGCGAATTCTCTGCTAACAAACTGCTGCCCGTTATCTGATACTAGGGATTCCGGCACTCCAAATTTATAAAACACTTCGCGTATCAAGAAGTCGATAACGTTCTTCGCGTTTTGCCTTGGACATGGCTTTAAAAAGACATATTTCGAAAAATAATCGAGTACAATGAAAATGAAACAGTTGCCCCCCCTTTTTGATCTTACATATGGGCCTAAAAATCTATAATACACTCGTTGAAAGGGTTTCCGTATATCGGGCTCACGCCCCATTGGCGGTTTCAGAACTATATTCGAGGGTTTGCATTCCTTGCATGTTTCGCAACGATTTATATACTCGCGTATTTGGACATTCATGTGTGGCCAATAAAAATATTCCCTTACCCGGCGAATAGTTTTCGCGATGCCCCATGCGAGACATTCGGAGGTTCATGCGCGGACGCAATAATTTTGTCGGGGAGACCTGGCGGAACCCATAATTTCACGAATGGTCCTCCCGACGCTACGTCGCCGTCCATACGCAACCGTCCTTTTATATACAAGTTGTCGATCACTTTATATCGGGCAGCCTCTCTTTATCATTTTCCACTGTTTCAATAAGGTATTTGTAGTCCTCGGAATTGGAACTCAGGAGCCGAAAGATCTATAATTGACTTTGAGGTCCAACTCGATTTCATCAAGTGAATATCTCGATAGGGTGTCCGGAACGATGTTTTGTGAGCCCTTGCGGGTGTCGTATTTCAAAAGAAAAAACCTGTAGTTGAAGACTCCAACGAGCTAAACGCCCGCTTAGATCACGTTGTGACATGAGCCACTTCAAACTAGAGTGGTCTGTGATCACGACGAAATTCATCAGCTCAACGTACGGCCGAAAACGTTTTACCCGCCGATACCACCGCAAGGCACTCGCGTTCTGTTACTGAATAATTTTTTGAGCTGATGTCAGCTTCTTCGAGAAGTAAGCAATTGGGTGCTCGCCACCGCTATCGTCTTCTTGAAATAATACCGCGCCCAGGCCTACGTCCGACGCGTCACACTGGATGAAAAATTTCCTATTGAAATCCGGATGTGTCAACACTGGACTGGCTGTGAGACAACTCTTCAATTTATCAAACGCCCTCTTTAGCTTCATCTGTAAATACGAACTTTTTCCCCCTTTTCAGCGTCTCGCATATAGGTGCCGTTATGGTAGCATAATCGAGAATGAATCTCCGATACCAACCTGTGGTCCCCATGAAGCTTCGAACTTGTTTTGGGTGTAACGGGATATGAAAAATTAACGATAGCCAGAATTTTCTCGGATCTGGTTTTTAAAAGACCATCACCCACGATATAGCCGAGATACTTTAACTCCCTACAGCAAATTTGGATTTCCCTACATTGATGGTGAGACCAGCTCTGTCAAGGCACGAAGCCACCTCTTTTAGCAAAAAGACGTGTTCCGCAAATTCTGACGATACCACCAGCAGATCATCCAGGTAGACAAAAACCCTTTCCCTTAACCGTGCTGGAATCACCTTGTCCATTAACGGCATAACCTCTGGGCTGCGTTGCACAACCCAAAAGCTCTGAGCCTATATATAAACAACGGTTACCACCAAGAATTTTAAATATCCAGCGAATGGTCAAAAGATTCGGCTCTAATATCCACAAGTTTATTCGATAACCGACGAAGCCAATTACAACCCTTTCCGTCAGCACAATCAAGTATATAAATCGTTGTCGTCGTTAAAAAAAATGTAAGTTGATATGTAAAAGAGTGTTTTACAAAAACTTCCCAAATCAAGCCACTATTTTGAATATATTAATATTATCGATTACTTTAGGCTTTTATCTAAAGCAGCAAAAAAAACAATTAAAACTCGGGCTAACCCCTCAGTTGAGCTACTTACTTAACGTAAGAAAAACTATAAAATAAAAAAAAAGTAAATGTTTACAAATGGTTATCGTACATATACCCACTAAAATCTGCAAAATTATCCTGCCAGTGCGCATTTATATCCTTTCCCTATGCTTTACCAAAATTGTAAATTCATTTATAATAGAACTCAAAAGTTAAATAGTCAATCAAAGTTTGTTGTTGTAGTTAAATACATAGTTAAAGAAGGCATTGGTTCGTGAACTAAAATGTTATATAAATTATTACAATTACAACTTGACGTTTTACGAAAATTTCGTTACCATCGAGTACTGTTCATCGGCATCGTAAGTTAATCAGAAGTTATCCAACATCAACGGACTCCAGAGTCGCTAACTCACGAAAATAATCTATTTCCGAGTGATCTTACAATGGATCCGGAAAAAAAAACACGTTCCTCGTTATACGTCGCGATTAGGGCATCTGATCTCATAGATCCCTAAGACTTACGTAAAATTAAAACTCGGCGGTTAAGTTAACTTGTTGCAACCGGACTGACTGTAATATTTACGACCGTGACTAACAAAACTAAAAACCCATACTTAATGGACAAAATTTCCACGTACTCCAAAATAACTGAACTCTACCGACTATTAAGATCCCTCACTGCCAACTACATAATTTTTTTTAATTTTCGATAAGATTTTTTTTTTTCCGTTCGTGCCCCACGTTGGGCGCCAAAACTGTCGCGTTTCAACCCTCATACGAGAGTTGCCACCATTTGTACTTGCCACACTGGTAACTGACTCTTTCGCGCGGCTATGGCTCGTCGGGCTTGGGCTGGTGTTCGTTGCAAGCACAAAATGGATGGACGAAGTAATGTTGTACCAGTGTACCTAATCCACAATCAAAAACAATAAAGGGCCACGAACGAAACGAATCACGTTGTAATTGCGAATAAGTAGATAGTGATGTTTTCTATCTACAGGCTACCCTCCCTCAGTCTCAAAATGGACCTTAGCCATGGTAACGCAAAAAAGCCTAAAAATCATTGGTTACCCCTAACATTCGCTCACGAACCAATACCTACCTTCTTCTCTTCTTACTCAGTCATTGTTCCACAAAAACACTCAATTTAGAATTATAAGTTCAGAGATCAATACAATTTTATTTACCATAGGGCAATTCATTAAATAATGGCTTAAAGTAATTTTGACTTAAGCAACTTATCGATTAGTTAAGTTATTTGGGAAATAATAATGCTGCTTAATGCAAACCTTAGTGTCTTAGTATAATCATAATAAAAAAAAATCGTTAAATAAAGTGTCGAAATCTTAGTTCAGGCGGAATACATTCCGTATTCTATTAAATTAAAAACTCCCTACCATAGCGCTATCGTTTTGGGGTCGGCAACTTTCATGTTGAGATTAACAAGGCACAAACCAAACTAAAACTTCGATCCGCATTAAACTATAAGGTTACAAGATCCTATTTATAAATTCGAAATGACGTTACGACTTATATATAATTTACCAAAAAGAAAAAACTTGAATCTATCAAGGATGAACTATTTATTTTCTTCTTGCCCCTCTACAATCTATAGTTCAACTTCAATTGTTAATTCGATTTTCAAAATATACACTGGGGTTGTAACTTAATTTTCAAAAATAAAAAAAAATTTAGTTCTATGTCATTGGTTTCCCACGTAAATCTAAATTGTACATAAAAATGTATTTTCATAAAATCATGATTCGACTTAGAAACAATCCGAGGTCAGATATGTGCCTTTGGATTATATAAAGTCATATCCAAAAGAAATTCTATCAAAGCTTTTCTCCAAACGCACCTTTCAACCCTCCGATATAGTTTTATAGCCCGAAACAAAATTCATGAATTGCAAAATCTAAATAGTTTAACGTGGTACCAATCGACCGATTATATAAAAAAAACTCCGAAATTCTTATAGAAATACTTAAAATGCTATTCCAACTCGGAATTCAATTGAGCGATTATAGTTTTTTTTTTCTACGTTTCGCCCTAATTTAACTTGGTACATACAAGTTCTATATAATCACAAGGTTGTATAACACTTTCCTGGCAGTTTTAACTTTTAAAATTTCCCGTGTGATCTAAACGTTCGATTATATGTCAATAATAGATTATTCATAGCTTTTAGTTTATCATCTAATTTAGTTAACCAACGCGTTCATCACCGGGTTTTATACAATCAAAAGTAGCAACGACAAATAGGTGAAGTGAGGTTATGTGATTTAAACATTACCGTATTATATAAAAATAAAAAAAATTATTAAATTTTAAAATAAATTTTAAAAATCGCACTCCGACTTGGGTACCGAAACAAACGATTTATTTAACAATTAATCTGACGGCCCGAACACATTAATTTATTATTTCACTCTTTAAGGTTTAAAAAAAACGACGTGTATGTAAGGTTTACCACTTATTATCAATAACCGATCAACTATTTTAGAAATATTAAAAATTGCTCTATATATCAAACAAGTATACTAAATGATACGATCCTTGTGTTAAACAAGTTACTTTTTAAAGTTAAACCGACCAGAAAAAATGGTAAATATTAAAATGACTAATATAATAAAAATATCTAAGTTGACGATATTAATTCAACAACACTACCAGTACTTATCTGTCGTTTGATGTCTATCGTTGTTTGATGGTAAATCATAGCCTTTGTCATCTATGTGTACTACCAGCTGTTTTATTGTAATAAAATTATTTCTGCTGACAGAGCTGCTGCGTAAAAAGTTAAATTTTTCTTCGTTGTACGTTAGTGTTGCTGGTTATAGCTCTACGACGATGATCACGACCAGATCCACCCCTTAACTTTCCAGTTGTGTTCAATTTTATGATACGGCGAATCCAATAAGATTTGGCTAATTTTGTAAGAAGCTGCTGTTGTGTATGTGTGTTAAATTGTTACAGATGACGAACAAAACCACCCCTTAACTTTCCAGTTGGCATGGACTTCAGGCACATTCAACAAGAAGTGACAGATTTTGTAAGATGATGCTGTTGTGTGTGTTTCTTAATTTTTTCTCAAGATGATAACCAAAACCACCCCTTAACTTTCTAGTTGGCATGGACTGATTATCGTTAGCTAGGCTGGCAAGTCTAACGCGATTCGTTTGCTGTTTAGTAACAAGACCTTGTTTGGTGATTACTGCTGGTGGTTGTTAAACGTTTCTGGAGCGGCGCAGTAATCCAATCGTTAATTTTCTTGCATACGGTGTTCGTTAAACTGTCGCCTGGTATACGTTTAACCGGTAACTGTTCACGTTCAGACGAGGTAAATTTTCGCCACAAAATCAAACTTGCTGACCAAAAATCGTTAGTTAATGTTGAGGTATTTTGTATTTCGTTTTAGGTACAAACTTGCTGTACGCTTGGCCTAGTAATTAGGATGTTGGCTGAGACACTTCTGTCGAAGATTCCAGTATTGTTGGTCTGCCCCAAACGAAATTTTACACTTGGGTACTGATTAAACGTGTAGTCGAGTGATGTGAAAATAAAAATGTTGTTCTTTTTAAATGTTATGTAAAATCGTATTTATTTTTTCTTTTGGTACGGTGTGGTTTTCTTTCGGCGCTAGCCTCAATAATTACGGATCCACCTTGAGAATCAATGTTGTTTCATCGATAGCCAAAAAAAAATGTACGACTTAAGACACGTGATTGTTGTACCTTTGCCGTTTCACGTGGCTTGACCGGTCACGCGTTGTTGACGACGTAGTTACAAAATTACGGGTTTCAACATATATTTACCTCGGTTAATTTCATAAACGTGGCGATCATACACTGCGAATCTCCTTGTGGTTAACAATTTTAAAAGATCATGCTCTTTTTTAAAAAAACTTCTTGTTGCGCATTCGCCAAGATGGCGGCCCACAATCATGAAATTAATGCAATTGTTTTGCTATTGCAATTTACCCGATGTTATGCGGTGTACGCCTATAGCAAAAAAATAAATGTTGAAAACTTCGCCCCATTAAACTTTCTAACTAAGTCTTACCTTTCCAAACTACACTCAAGCGAAATTTCCTTTCCGAAATTTAAAGAAAAACAAGATGGAAGCCGGTAATGGCCGTTTTCTTTCTCAACCAACTTACTCGTTCGGGTGCTTGTCCAAAAAGAATTGAACCTCGCCAACCTTCGTACACAGGGCCACCATCTTTTAAATGCAATCAACTGCAGCCTACTTCAGACCAGTTGAAAACCCTTTAGAGAAAATATGGCAACATTCAACTTCAGGGTTGTATTTGACTATCTCCGAACGAATACTACGGTATTACCAGATACAACTACAGAATTCCTGATCCCTAATCACCACCAATTTAAAAAAAAATCGCCGGCACGGTACAAGATTGGCTGATTTCATAAGGGCAGACTTTTATTCTCATAAAAAAAACTTTAAAAATTTAAAATTTGTTAATGATTTTTTTGTCTACTAATATTTAGTAAATGTTTTTGGTGATTTTAGCAGATTATTTTGCTACTTGCAATTAACTAAAATTTAGCTGAAATATAACTAAATATTTGTAAATTCAAAAGATTTTTTTTTTTGCTATTTATATATTACTAATAATTAGTTTTTTTCTGCAAGCTCATTTTGAAGTTATTTTAAAGAGATTTTTTTTTTTTTTGCTATTTTACAGGTTTATTTCTATGAGTGTACCCTACTGATTAAAAGTTCTAGCAATTTAGCTATTTTTGTTGTCTTTTATGTGGAAAGTATTAAAAATCCCCATTTTCGGGAGTGTCATAAATACCCGAGTAAACCAAATTATATATGGTCTTATGTTTTTTCATCTTAAAATTTATTATGTGTGATTATATACGGTGTCATGCATTCCATATACTATTATATATTTCTTATGTTGTAACATATATATATAACTATATATTGTTAAATATTAACATTTAAAAAATAAGATATTAAGCATATATGCTATACATAATAATACATGTTAGATCTATTGTCATACTTATATAATACATTATCATATAACACAATATGTAATCATATATGGTAACATATAATCTATATAATTTAGGATATAATAATATATGCTGTTTAAAAAAAAATATGTTTGTGTGTTAGTTAAGATATGCTTATATATGGTGCCATATGAATAATGCAATTCAATATATAATTATATATGACATTAAGATTAACAATTCGGTTTGAGATGAGATAATATATTGTCCAACTTCATTAATATTAATATATCCATGCGAATAAGACATAATTATTAAAGTTTATCACAAAAATTTGATTTTAGGATACCAGCACTTTTTTTACATCAATAAAAAAATTACGTTATTATTTTTTTTAAATTTCAACTCCTTCCACTGGCGTGCTGTGGCCAAAAACGCTAATTTAGAGTCCCTTTTACCACAGAGCAAAAATGGTATAATTTATATGATATTTGAACCTGAAATTCAATTCTACGCTAAAAATTATTAAATTAAAACTTTTCCGGTTTTTAAAGTGCACCGTTTAGTCAATAGAGTAGACGAAAAATTAAAAATAAATTTTTTAATCACACACAATAAAAATGTATTGCCAACTGATAATAATGGTACAACAATTTTTGACATACTGCGAACCGCTAAAAAGCCATTAAGGGATAAATTTTGTGAGAAATAATGAAAATATTTTTTAAAAAAGTATTTTGAGCTACGAAAATGCCACAAACATTTTCGATAAATCGCGGCCTTTTAAAAAGTTGTTAATAAAAAATTGAATTTTAGTAAATATACACACAGAGAACATTTAGCTATTTGCCAAATGAAATTCGGTGAATACAACTCAAATTCTGTTATTACGAATTTCAGTCGTTTGGTACAACTGAAGATTAGTTTCCATAACAAAGTTCGGTTAATTTAACTGAATTTTAGTTGCAACAACCCAAAATATTCAGAAATCTAATGTAAATATCGTTGTACTAATTGAATTTATAAGTTGTCTCTATTAAAATACATTTTTCAATTCGGTTGTCACTTTATTATTCTGTGTGTAACATTTTGAAAACTTAATAACTTTTAACTGGGTTACCATAAAGCGAAAATTTTTTATATTTTTATTAAAAATAATATGTCATGGGATATAAGTAATCCAATTTAATCTCAAAATAGCTCATACTATCCACCAAAAATGACTTATCTTTTTTTATCTAATTAGATCCAAGTAGATCCAAATTCATCCCAAGGGATATTTTGGCATCCATCAGGATATTAAATTAGATATTTTTGGATCCTCCAATTTTGAGATAAATTTTGATCGAACTTAATCCTATAATATATTTGAGGGATCTAATCGGATATTGCAGGATACCCAAATTTTGAGATAAACTTGGATATAAATAAATATCGATCTATATCAAATGAGATCTGATTTTGTATTTAAGATCCACCTTTTTTGATCGGGTAAGTTAAAAAGCTCTCTTTTTCTCTATTAATATTAGCAATACATATTTCTTCCTTCTTAAGTGAAAGAAGCACTAATTTTCGCTGAAATTAAAACTCTCTATTAAAAGAATTTTTAATTTAGCTATAATTTTGACTTAAAAATGGCTCATTGTGCTCGGTTAAGATGAAACATGTAGAAAAGTAGCTAAAATTTTCAATAAAACACCAGCTGTCATAAGCAAAGCAATTAAAACATCCCGTCTATATATAAAAATATATAATTTTTGTTTTTCGAACAAATTTTATATTGCCCCATACCTCAATATATCTTTTTAATTATGTTAACATATTTAATCAGATATGCCACAAGGAATTTACCATGATGAAAATGTTGAGTTTACTAAAAAAAGGAAAGTAACAGTTAAATGATCAGTGTAATAGTGCGTTCACAAATTAAATTCAAAGTTGTCAAGTACCTATTGGAAAACCCTTTACAATCATGTCTTATTTAATATAACATATAAAAATATATAGCTTTATATATCTTAATATGGATATATGTAATGGCGCGTCTGATCATATATAATTTTATACATTATTTGGTTTTTGTAAAATTTTTTATATGGTCCTATACATATTTACATCCAAATGTTTTAATCTCAGCAGAAAGTTGTTCTAAAATTTATAAAATTACAAACATAATTGGAATTTAGCTTTAGAACTTGCGAAAACTATAAATTAAATTGTGATTAACTATTTTAAATTGAAAAAGTTTTAAGTAAAATGCTAAATAACGCAAAAATCGCAATTTCAATTTAAATATTCGCACTATTATCTAAAAATTTAAAAGCAATATTTAAATAAAAATTTAAAAGCAATAATAATTAAAAAGAAAACTTAGATTTATTTGAAATTTTCTCGATTTAAGCTGAAATGGGTAATAAATAAAACAAATTCGTTTCTAGCTTCTAAACTATAATAAATTTTCTTTTATATGGTTTAACCATATTTACAAGTTATATGCGATGTTAATGTTTTGAAAATGGCAAGGAACAATACGATATTTATATTTAAAATAATATATTCACCATGTTATGTCATATTATATTAAATTCAGTGACTCTTCAGGACGACCAAAAACACAACAAAAACTATTTATATGAGCATATAAAATATGATTCAAATTCCATATAAAAATCTACGGATCTGTCTTATTTTTCCTTTGAATGGTCAAAAACTTATATTTATCGTTCTACTAATTTAAATGATACATTTTAGCAGAAATTAGACAGATCAATAGATTTTTATTTTATTTCGTGATTTTTTTTTATTTAATATATTTCTTATTCTTAAATAAGTCATTTTTGTCTTGATTTTTGTAAAAAAACATATTTTAATCGTTTGACTAATTTAAAATTTGTTAATGGAAATAATTAAATAATTTATTAGAATACGTTTTTGACAAATCAAAGAAAAATCGCTTACATAAGTAGATTTTATTTATGGAATTTGAAACCGACATATTTTTTATTTATGTAACCATCCATTTTGTTGTGATTTTTGGTCGTCCTGAAGAGTAACTGCGACCTACGTGAATGTTTTAGTTACTTTGCATATATCAGCTCGTGTTCAAAATTTTGTGTACTTTTCTATATTTTTCGCCATCATCGAGTAATTTAATAATTATTTCTGCTGTACTTAACCGAGCACAATGGGCCATTCTAAGTCGAAATAATAGGCTAGTTGGTAGCGTGCTGGCTTATCAGTGAGGGGGTCGTGGGTTCGATTCCCACCAGAGGCACTGGTCTGTTTTCGCTACAACGCTCCGAAGGCCATAGTAGATAGTGCTCGGTTAGGGTAATATTATATAATTTGTAATTATATGATAATTAATTAATAAAAAAAATTATTTTTTTAATATGGAGTTTAAAAAAGTTTTAAGCGAAAATAAGTGCTTTGTTTCAATTAAGAAGTAGGAAATATGTATTGCATATATTAATAACTCGATTTCAAGCAAAAACTTCACCTTTTTTTTTTGTAAATAATTAAGAAAATCAAGTCAATTACAGCGTGATTACTTATTTATGACACGCCCGAAAAAGGGGCTTTTTCATACTTTCCTCATAAAAAACTATAAATACTAAATGACTATAATTGTTAATCAGTATAAAATAAAATAATTTGATTATTTTAAATTAAGATATACTACCCTAACAACTTAAGTTTCGTACGGGTAATAAATAATCATGGGCTTAATTTTCAATTTGATATAACTTCCGCAAAAATAAGTAAATTCGTAAAAATTTTGACTTTTCAAGCAGCTTATTTAATGTGCTTTCTAAACCAGTCATAATTTTGAGGTAGTGCGTTATCGCATACGCAATCATTGAAAATTAATCTGCGTTTGCATTGTGCTAAAAATTTACCACTTAAATTTCGAACTTAACTTTTGAACTTTTAAAGAGATTTTAATATTTCAATTGTAATACAAAAAATATTGATTTTTTGGATTGAATAATAACATTTAATTTACAGAAAAAATAACTTTAATAGAACCCCAGATCAATGAAAATTTTTACGATTGCATAATTGAAGAATAATATTTTTATTTCTGTGGAACATCAGCGATTTGAGTTACTTATCCTTTGAACCTAACTTTATCATTTCGACATTAAAAATGTCAATGAAAAGTTAAAAACATCAGTACACGATATTTAGCTTGAGACGCAAACACACGTGTATGTCAAATCTCCGTTTTAAGTTGTTCAGAAAAAAGTAAAATTTGTTATAAAATTCTGCTGATATGTGCCTAAAGGCTTCATTACTCGAGCGGTTACGTTTCGTAAAGGGACTGTAACTCCAAAGAATGTGTAAAAATAGTACCTACATACAATATGTTGTCTCTGGTTTACATACTAAACAAATGGTGACGGATTTGCAGAAAGTAAATTCTGTTGAAATTTTAATTTCCGCTCCTGGTCAAGTTAGAAGTACCCTGCGGGAAATGCAGGGCCGATTGATACAAAGTGACAATGCTGTGATATATCATTGGGTGGGACGTCCCGAAACTGGTGAAACCAAAATTGTGGTGTACCAAAGAGTGTTATTTAGTGTGAAATGACCAATCACGTGACTATAGTAATGCTAATAAAACATTGACTGGTTGGTACCAGGTATATCATATAATTGGAGAAAAAGTAACAAAACCTCAGTGTACTAAAGTAATTAGGGTCATTGCAGTTCAAGTTGTTACTGGTCATTGAACTGGTTCAAAATCATTAGCAGTGGATGAAAATATGGCAATTAGTGCCAAATTATTCAGTCCCTTGACTGCTACAAAGCGGACATAACACTGAAAGAATTTGATCTGTACCGACTTTGTGACAGTCGAAAGGAAGACTTAACACTGCACTAGTTCAAAAGAACTGAATACGGAACTGCTTAGATGGTGACCAACATAGTTAATGTTAAAGTTTTTCGTTGTGTATAGAAAAAATAAACATATTTTAAAACTGATTTTTGTTGGGCCTTTTTGAACTGGTGCTACATGTTCTGTGACTAGTTCCGGATGGGTAATTCTGCAAAGCGTATATAATATGACACACGGCGAATTAAAAAGTGACAGGCTACTTACTAATTACTTTTCGCATGCCCGGCGGCATGTACCCCTTACAACAGTGCAGTGGTACGAAACAAATCTATTCCATTCAAACAAATCGTGTAACAGAATACATTTCGCTTTATATGTGACTAGTATCCCATCAAACATTTTCTCCCGTTCTACGATACGTACACCTAAACCAGTCACGTGATAATTATTTTCCCACTGCTCCTGTTGCATATCACATAAATCCTAAAATTATCAACTTTAACACGACCTACTTTTAACACGTCCCGTAGCTTATTCACTTAAGTCGGTACGGTGAAAGGTTACCGTCATCAAGTTATTCGCCACGTCACAAAGTGCTCCAAAGGTAGCAATTGCCACCATCCTATGACAAGCCCATGTTAAAAGTACCGGTCACTTTCATATACCAGGATCGAAACTAGGACAGGTTCATACACACAAAGATCTAGTCACGTGACCATACCAGTGACTGGTCCATTTCCCGCAGGGTAAGTAGTGTTAAAGTAGGATAATATTAGGATTTATGTGATATGAAACAGCACCAGTGGTAAAATAATTATCATTTGATTGGTGAAGAACAATTTTTGATGGGACAGGGGTAGTTTGAATCGAATAGTTTTGTGACGTTCCACTGCACTGGTGTAAGGGTGAAGTAAATTAGCAAGTAACCTGGCACTTTTTTTTTACCATATGTCATATTATGTACGGGTTGCTAAATAGCCAGTCCGGAACCAGTCGCTGAACTTACCCAAAACAGTGTGTCATAGCACCTGTTCAAAACCAATTTAAAAAAGCACAACAAAAATCAATTTTAAAATAAGGTTATTTTTTTCTATACAAAGTCGGTAAAGATAAAATTCCTTCAGTGTTATGTCCGATTCGTAACAGTCAAAGGACTGAATCCTTTGGCACCAATTGCTATATTTTCGTCCACTGCTAACGGGTTTGAATGACCAACTTCAACTGCAACGGCTCTAGTTGATTCAGAACACTTTGATGTTATGATACTTCTTCTCCAGTTACACAATATATCTGGTACCAACTTGTCAATGTTTTGTCACCATTACAATAGTCACGTGATTGGTCATATCACCCAAATCAACACTTTTTGGTACACCACAATTTCCGTTTCACCAGTTTCGTGACATCAATCATATATCACATAATTGTCACTTTGGATAAATGGACCCTTCATTTCCCTCAGGGGAGTTACAGTCCGTTTACGAAACGTATCCGCGCAAGTAATGGATCCTTTAAAAAAAGGTTTCAATACCTCGAGACAAAAATCCATTAAACAAATTTAAATGTTATAAAAGCTAATAATGATTTTTAAGGCCAGGGTAACAACAGGTAAATATTTTTCGAGTAGAATTAAAATAAAAATAAAAACAGAAAACGAAAAAAATTGGGTTATAGTTAACTTTTAAAATTATAAATATAGTATTTTTTGGTAATAATAGAGAAAAATATACCACAATTTTTGTTATAAATTAGCATTTCCTTTTAGTTTTAGTCCCAATAAAGCTTTTTTTTTTTAATACTACTCAAACAATTTCAGCTTGTTTGTTACCCGACCTTGAAAATCATTAGCTTTTATTTCTTAATAATATTGTTAATGGATTCTTGTCTTGAGGTCTTTAAAAATATTTTTAACTCACATATTAGCAGAATTTGATAACAAATTTTACTTTTTTCTGAACAACTTAAAACGTCGATTTGGCATACAATGGTGTTTCCGTCTCAAGCTAAATCGCGGTTATTACCGTTTTTAACTTTTCATTGACAGTTTTAGTGTCGAAATGACGAATTTAAGTGCAAAAGATGATAAATAACACAAAAGCGATGATATATCACAGAAATAAAACATATTATTGTTTAATTATGCATTAAAATTTGTTAAAATTTAGCTTTTAATTTGTTAAAATTCATCTATTTTTTCTGTGATCTTGCATTTTAAATATTAACTGGAAGTTAAATGTTATTATGCAATTAAGAAAATCAAAAGTTTTTGTATAACAAATAAAATATTTAAATTTCTTTGAAAGAACGAAACTTGAGTGATCAAATTTTTAGCTCGATACAAAATCCGTCAAATTTTTAATGATTGCGTATGTGCTAACGCAAACGCACTTTAATTTTTATCACTGTTTTAGAGAGCCCTTCAAATAAGCTTTCCGAAAAGCCCAAATTTGTACAAATTAACCTATTTTTGCGAAAGTTATAACAAATTTAAAATTTTACACATGAATACTTGTTACCCGTACGAAACTCAAGTTGTTAGGGTTGTATAGACCGTTACATTTACCGCTATTCAAAGCTAAATAAAATGATGAGTTTGTTTACTTATTTATGACAGCCACTGTACATACCGTATATTTAATATCCTAGTTTATTTAATTCATACTCGTATGCTAAATGTAAACTTAACTTAATATATTCACTGTAATTTTAACATACCTAAATATACATACATACGTAAGTGATGTATTAAAATAAATACATATTACATAAAAAGTTTTAAGTTTTAAAGAATTCTTTGATAAATATTTAGAAAAATTATATCGCACTTGTTCAACAAAATGGTCATAACCAGGGACCGGAAGTTCATGCTTTGGTTTCTCCTTAAGTCGGAGAAAAGGGTAAACAAATTATCTAGTGTCCGACCTAACAGTTCGGCCAGAAAATGCATTTGGTCTGTATTCGGTATTTTACAGCATTATGGACAAATTTGGCGGATGGAAAAATGTTTATTGGACTGATTAGATGCTATTTTGAGTATCAAATTTGAAGAAAAGTCTGTAGTTAAGCAATGAATTCACTGTTCGGCCTCAGAAAGTTCGGCCAAATCGAAAATAGTTCGGCGGCCGAACTTTTAACTTTATAGCTATTCTTCGGCTTTTCTCTTAAATTTTATACACAAAATCAAATTAAAGCGGCTCAACAAACATGTTTCCAATACCAAAATTTGTCATCATTGCCTCTAGATAACAAAACACCGACAAAATATAGTTTTTTTTTTGGGAGACAAAATATAGTGGTACAAAATATAGTGGACGTGTTTTGGTATAGCTCCTGTATCTTTTGCCGGTTTCACCAGGAAATTAGTTGAATCTGGATGTTACTTGTACTTGCCGATCTTGAGGAACCTTGCTTGAACACCGAAGTGATATAGTATTTGGTGGTTGTAATTGTTGTGGTTTTATTTTTATAATTTAATTTTTTAAGAAAATTTATTTTATATTGATATTTTCTGCAAAATATTGGAAACGTGAGAGTTTTACTAATACCATCGAAAACAAAAACATAATATCAGCTGGCCCTTTCGCTCAAACATAGGTATGTGTATTTAGCCGATAAGTTTATCGATAAAGTTGTAAGACAGCATTACCATTCAATCACGTGGCAGCATTGCCATTCAAATCACTTTGCTTATAGTGTTGGGAAGTTATGCAGGCAACGCCAACAATTGGTACGAACCCTACACCAAAAAGAAAACTTTTAGAGATATCTCCTGAAACTGATAACAGTATGAATCCTCAAGATATTGCTAAACTAATATCAGACACGATAAATGCGAATTTAGATGCCAGACTACAAAATTTGCCAACAAAAGCGGACCTTGAAGATGTAAAAAATGAAATAAGTTCAGAAGTTAATGCCTTGAGATTAGAAAATAAAACATTAAAAGAAGAAATGGAAAAGCTAAAAAGAGAAAACGAGGAGAATAAACAAGATATAAAATGGCTACAAAACCAAGTTAGTTCTAATAAAATATTTATTAAAGGTTTATGTACCTCAACAGACTTAAAGGCTGAGGTAAAAAAACTTTTTACGGATAAATTGGAAATCGATCCCAAATTTGAGTCAGTACGAAAAATTTTTGAAAATGGTAATAAAATGAATGTACTAGTCGAATTTAAAAATTCATATGCTATTGAGGAGGTCTTTAAAAATACAAGGAAGTTAGCAGGATCCTCCATCTCTATTCAGCGAGACCTTATGCCAAAAAAACAACAGCATAAAAAAGCGTTTTTAATACTGAGAAAACAAATTCTATCTGTCAGTAAGGAGCACAAAATAATAGTAAGGGACGACAGAATCAAATCAAAGATAAGTGGTTCAAGTGGAACGATGAGAACGAACTTGTATCTGGGAATTTGAAAGGAGATGGTGTATTAAATACTATATATGGGGAAACAATTAAATCAATCAATTGCAATTACGAAACCCTTTTACAACAGTATACCTCAAAAAACTAAATAACGTCTGTCGAAAATCAATGCCTAAAAATAAATTTAGCTTTTTAAATAATGAAACCAATAATGTATTAAGTATATCTATATTGTCCTACAACATCAATGGTCTTGAAAATAAATTTTTATACCCTTCGTTTTTTAATTATATAAAAACATACGAAATTTTTATTTTAATAGAAACTCACCTAGCAGAAGATAAAATAGAGAGAGTGAAAAAATATTTTGGAGAATTTGATTTATATTTTGAGCCAGCTAAACGAATCTCTAATTATGGTCGGGCTATAGGCGGTTGTGTATGTGGAATAAGTAGAAAACTTGCTGAAGTTGGAGTTGAATATAGTATAATCAAATTAGAAGAAAAGCTTTTCGTTAAATTAACTATAATGGAAAAAACTTTTACACTTATACCCTTATACTTAAGAACTGCAAATTGGGAATGTGATTTTCGAGAATTAAAAAATGCCTTTGAAGATAATATTTTTCTCAATCCAATAGTTATGGGTGACTTTAACGTAAGAATTGGCGAATTACAACAGGAAACAATAGAACTCTATAATGATTTATTTGAAGCAGGAATTGAGGAAAGAAAATCAAGCGATAAAATGGTAAATGCTAAAGGACGTAAAGTTGTAGAGTTTTGTAATGACAATAATTTGTTAATTTTGAATGGTAGAACTAAAGGCGATGAGGATGGCAAAATTACTTTTTTGAACTCGTCAGGAGAATCTGTAATTGATTTATGTGCTACATCTCAAGACTTGTTAACCTATGTTAATGAGTTTAAAGTTGATAATAAAATTTGGTCGGACCATTTTCCCATAGTATTGAAGCTTAAATTACCATTAGCTTGTGAAAAGATACTAAAAGTAACGTTACTTCCCAAACTATTTTGGAATGATTCCAAAAAGGATATTTACCAGAGAAGGCTTAATACAAATTTAGAGCGTGCGTCTCCAAGCCCCACAATGCTTACAGAATTAGCTGATATTATAAAAAGGTCTTCTCCACTATCAACTACTTTTAAAAATACTTACGAGCATAGGCAAAATTGGTATAACTCTCAATGCAATGCTGCTAGAAAAGAAAGTTTCAAGTTTCTGAATAAATATAGAAAATCCAAAAGCACGGAAGATAAAAATAAATATCTAGAGTATCAAAAAAAGTACAAACAAGTTTGCAAATCCAGTAAAATAGAATATAATGAAAAACTTATTAAGAAAGTGAATAATATTCAGGACAGCAAGCAGTTTTGGAAAACGGCCAAGGAAATTAGAGGACAACAACATCAAATCAGCTCCAATATCTCAGCGTTAAATTTTAAAATTTACTTTCAAAATTTACTAAATCCACTTCAAGCTATACATGAGTTTTATTATGCACCACCACGTATTGAAAATAACCTATTAGATAGACCCATAGCACCAGAAGAGTTAAGAAATGTTTTATGCAAGCTAAAACTAAATAAAGCTGCTGGCGAAGATCGAGTGCCTTATGAATTCTTAATAAATGGTACCGATATATTTCATGAACAGCTTTTACGTATTTACAACACCATTTTTAGCAACGGCAAAATTGATTGCTCTTTCAATAAAACCGTAGTATTCCCTATACACAAGAAGGGTAATATACACCAGCCTAATAACTATAGGGGCATTTCATTCATAAACTGTATTGTAAAAGTAATGATGGGGATCCTTAACGAAAGGCTGTACAATTGGGTTGAAAGTAACCGAGTTCTGACGGAGTACCAGGCTGGTTTCCGCAGAAAATACTCTACAGTAGATAATGTATATAACTTGTCAGCTATCGTAAGCATCAAACAAAAAGAAAAGAGGAAAGTCTACGCCTTTTTATTGACTTTAAGGCAGCATTTGACAATGTGTCAAGAGGAGCTCTTATTTATAAATTATATAATATGGGTGTTTCATATAAATTTGTTAAAATGTTGGAAGCTATTTATAGCAAAACTGAATCAGCTGTTTGGAATGGTGAAGAAATTTCGGACTACTTTAAAACCGAAATAGGAGTAAAGCAAGGCTGTCTATTATCACCACTTTTATTCTCTTTGTATATCAACGATATCCATGAATATGTTGGAGGAGGGCTCATGATAGATGATCTTAATATTCGCCTTTTGTTATATGCAGATGACATAGTTCTGCTGGCTGAAGATGCTGATGTGCTAACAAAAATGATCAAAAAGCTTGAAAAATATTGCGTATTATGGAACCTTGAAGTAAATCTTAATAAATCGGAGATAGTTGTATTTAGAAATGGAGGAAGGCTTGCTCATAATGAAAAATGGTTCTTCAACAATTCTGAAGTTAAAATTTCTTCTGAATTTACCTACTTGGGCGTTGTTTTTACTCCTAAATTGTCCTTTAGCAAACATGTATTGAAGCGTAGTAAACAGGCGAAGATGGCTATTAGCTCAACTTGGCAAAGCTTTCTGTCAAAAAGTTATATAAATTTGGAAATGAAGTGGAAGGTGTTTTTGGCTGTTTGCCGCTCAATCCAATCGTATGCTGCACAAGTATGGGGTTTTGGATACTTTGACGAAATCGATAAACTTCAGCGCTATTTTCTCAAAAAAATATTAAGGCTACCAAGTGATACTCCTAACTATATACTTATGTTAGAAACTAATGCCGAAGACAACCATATTTATACGATGGCTTTACATCTTCAATATATAAGTAAAACTTTGTTTGAACACAATGAAACCCGTTTACCCAATATCTTATCAAAAATTTTATTAAGACGAGAACTGTTGTTTGTAAAGGAGTTAAAAGAGATGGCAATAAAATTTAATTTGGAATGGCCTGGAAATAATTTTACCGAGTCTCAATGGAAATATTTCAGTTCGAATCTATTAAGCAGAATGAAAAGAAATAAATGGAATGAGAGAATGCAAATAGCTCAAAGTAGCACCAGACTTTATAAATACTTGAATCCTGTAAGATCGCAACAATATATCACACCAAATCATAACCTTGATAAAATCACCTGGGTGTTCAAAGCAAGAAGTGGGATGATACGACTTAATGCAAACCGATATTACGTTGACATAAACGATAGTGAAAGTTGGAAACATTGCACAATGTGTAATCTGCACGAACACGAAACATTTCAACATTTTCTCGGAGTATGCCCAATTTTAAAAGAATTTAGGACCAATGTTTTTGGAAAACCTCTTCTGGAAGATGCTGAAATTCTTTGTATACTAGATGGCCAAGAAGAAGAGGATTGGACGAATCTCACAAAATATTTAAAGATTGCACTTAAATATAGAGCGTTTTTAATATCCGAATATAATTAATTACCGAAACCTTTAGCGACAGACGTTTTAGTTTAAACATTGTCGATAAAATGTACTCTTTATTACATATGAAATCTCAATTATATGAATTGTAAAGTAAATTGTAAAGTTTATGTAAATAAAGAAATTATTATTATTATTATTATTATTAATATAGTTTTTTTGGCCGAACTGTTCGGTCGGACACTAAAAATATCTTTGCGAATCACAGAATTTGCGTTAAAATGTCATCGATATGTTAGTGCTGATTTTTGCATATTTTGCTGTAAATGCATATGTTTGTATTTTTTTGCTTTAAATGCATATTTTGAGTGTATATTTTTACTTATTTTGAGTTCAATGCATACTTTTATGGCATTTTTCTTAGTTTTTCGTAAAATATCAATTTAATTTTTATTTTATATTTGACCGACGAGCATATAGACTAAAGAGGATGCAAGCTGCTAAAGCCCTGTTAAATTCTAAATTTTATGTGTAAACTGGGATTAATTGAAACACCCTAGACATTTTTTGTTGAATTTTGAAAAGATATTTTACATATGCTTTTAGTAATGACCTTAATATAAAAAAATTGCAAACTGATCCTGCTTCCAGGATATTCAGAATGCCCTGCTACCATATGGCAACTATGGGCAAAACCAGTCCGCTAACAATGGTTTTTTTACATCTAAGAAAATGTATTTTTTTTTTGCAAGAAAACGTATTATACTTTATCAAACAGACTTGGGCGACGTCAATTACATTTCACAATCATTCACATGTGAAATTTTTCTATATCATTAATATTTTCAGACCTACGCTCACACTTCTAAGCTTAAACGCTTCTTTGGAAAATTTGTAAAATTTTTAATACCAAACATGGGGATTAGTAACAACATCTAGGTATTTAATTACAGGGCATTTACTCAATTACACCCAATTACATGTAATTAGACGTACAAAATTAATTGGACTGTAATTAAATACACAAATATTGGTATTATGTATCATGTCTGGGTGTTGACAAAATTTAGAATTCAGCAAGGAAACGTTTAAGTACACAAGTGTGACCATACGATTAATCTTATTAATGATGTAGAAAAATTTGACAAGTGAATGATTTTGAAATGTAATTGACGTCGCCCAAGTCTGTTATCAAATTAATATTTATTGCTAAATTAATATGAATTACGAGGGCGGATCAATAAGTCCGTGACTTTTCGAACTTCCCTCGTAGTTATATGAAATGCAACACTGCTCCCATCAAGTACCAACTGTTAATAGACTACTATCAAATTTTGAGCAAGTTCCGTCATTTACTTTGCGTTTAACAGCTGTTCAAAACATACCACCTCGAAGATTTTTTTAAAAATGGAAAAAAGTGAATTTCGGATGCTCATTAAACATTATGTTTTGCGATAAAAACCGTCAATCAAACCAAGGAAAACCTTGATAAATACTATGGGGACTCTGCACCATCGATTTTAATGGTAAAAAAGTGGTTTTACTGACGCTGATGGGTGCCGCGTTAGCTCTCAATTGACCATAAACGTAATCTTGTGACAACTTCAAAGGATTGTTTGGAGTTGTTTAACAGCAATTCGAATGAGTTTTTGCGGCGTTTTGTAACTGTGGATGAAACATTACAACACTCCGGAGACCAAGCAGCAGTCTAAACAATGGGTTTCTCCGGATGAACCGGCTCCGAAGAAGGCCAAGGTAAGTTTGTCGGCCAATAAGGTGATGGCAACAATTTTTTTGGGATGCAAGCGGGATAATCCAAATCGATTACCTTTAAAAGGGAAAAACAATAAACGGTGAATATTATGCAAATTTATTGGACCGATTTAAGGGGGGACATTACATTCGCGACAGAGAAAACAGACCTTTTTTAAAAATTCATAACTCAGTCAAAAACAAAAATTTTTCCAAAATTTTTATTGTTGTAGAGAACTGAACAAATTACAAAAAAAAATTCAAAAAAAAAATATTTTTCACTCCAACATGGTTTTATAGAGCTCCAAACTGGCGCAGAGAAAAAAACGGGCCCTCGTGATTGCAGCGCTGGGAGTCGCAAAAATTGTACGATCTGGTAAAAAAGTAACTTTTTGAAATCTTAATAAAATTGGTTATCGTATGACATGAGCTTTTTTTAAGTTTTTTTTTCAATTTTTGCTCATCCAAATTTAAAAGTGTGTTTTTTCGAAATAAATATTGACTTTAAAAATTCATAAAAAATGGAAAAAAAATTTAAAAAAAGCTCGTGTCATACGATAGAGAATCAAGTTTAAAAAAATAAAAAAAAAAAAAAAAATTTCGTCAAAAAATTAACCCGCTAGTGCCGCAACCAGTACGAAAAACATGGTTTCGAGATAAATGCGTTCAAAGTTTGTGAACAAAGAAATAAAGGTTACCTTCAATCTGCCATGTCTGCTTCGTACTGTATGCCTTCGTATTCTTGTGTTGTGCTGTTCCACTATATGAGGTATAAAGATGCCTTTTTTTCAAGAAATTCAAAAACACAAAAAAAACCCCACCCTTCAAGTAGGTACGAAATAACAACCACCAAAAGTCAGGTAGCAAGTTAAACAAGTAAATACCAGCTGCCGTACGTAGGTAGAGCGAAAATTAAAATGCGCTCTCACTAATCCGGCTGTAACTTTTGAACCCGTAGGAATTTTTCCATGAATTTTTTTTCTTAGAATCTTAAAAATATTTACTAAAATAAAAAATTAAAAAAATTCGATTTCAAAAAAGGCGAATGTCATGTCCCCCCTTAACGAGGATTTTAAAAAAACGACCCCATATGGCCAAGAAAAAAGTTCTCTTTCATCAAGTTAATGCACGGGTGCACACGTGTGCAGTCTAAATGGCAAAATTCCATGAATCGGGCTACGAATTGGTACCTCATCCGCCATATTCTCCGGATTTAGCCCCCAGTGACTATTTCCTATTTCCAAACCTAAAGATATGGCTCGGTGGAAAGAGATTTACTTCAACGATGAAATTATTGATCAAACAAATGCCCATTTTATGGACCTACAAAATCCTATTTGTTTGGAAGGGTTACAAAAGTTGGAGAAACGTTGGACTTAGGGCCATTATTACAACTTGCCAATAGGTAAAGTTCGGATGTTATCTGACAGATTATTAGTTTTTCGTTATTATAAGTATACTTTAAGCTAAAAGTGACCCATAAGCTAAAGGGAAGACATTGGTGCCTTTAACTTTAAACGTAAGGTTTATGTGTTTAAAGTTACCACATTTTCTGCTCTATAAAGAAGAAAAAGAAAATACCGAATTTCACAAATTATTGTTTGTTTGTAAACAAATAAATAAAAGTACGTTGCCACTACGTACTTTTATAAACCAATTCATAAACCAATAATCGGGTTTTAGTTTGGTGCTGCCACATTATCAAAATAATAATTTTATTTTATTGGGAAGTTGTAATAACGAAAAACATTATAGCTCACTTTATTCCTCACTTTAGCTAAGTTACTTTTTACTAACATTTACTTTAAAGGCAAGTTGTAATAACGGCCCTAAGTGTATTGAGCTAAAAGGATATAATGTTGAAAAATAATTTTTTTTTTGAAAAAAACTGTTTCATTCATTGATCCGCCCTCGTATGTTTAAAAAGTCAAAACTAAAAGAATTTTATAAGTGAAATTTATTCTGATTTCGTATATAAAAACCACATAACAAAAAATGATCTCATAACATAGTATTGGACCTCTTACAAATATTCTTGGCTATTTTGGACCTAGTTCGTTGTATATAATATATATAAATATGTGAAATAAAATATATGGGTTTTATTAGAAAGATAAAAGTTTTTTCAACTAAGGGTCATTTTGACAACAAGAGCATCTTATGGTTAATTTAGCTCAGAATATTTGTTTATGAATTTAAAGAATGACTTTAGCCAGGTTTGTAAAAAAAGAATTTAAATATTTTTTGTTCAAATATATAAATTCCAGCAGTATCTCCTTTGATCACAATGCGGAAAGACACGGGTTAACGTTGATGAATTTGTCCAACATTTTTGGCACAGAATATTCAAATATTTTGTTATATTATTTTAAATCACGTTTCTTAAAATTCAACAGTTGTAAGCAAAGCTTTTAGATTTTTTGTAAATGGAAATAAATAAGTCTGGGTCATTTGGGGCCGAAGGTCACATGGTTGAATGATGTTCCAAAATTTTTTTTCCAACCTTGGGGTTTGGAAATAAATGCGTTTATAATTGTGTTTTGTGTGCTATTTTTCTATAAAAAAATTTGCAAATGCAATAAATGGATTTCTTTCTGTTGAAATCTAAGGACAAGACCATTATTAATATTATGGTATATATTTGATTCTCAAAGCTTAAAATCAAACCCGCTGTTAAGCGTTTTTTTTTCTAATTTTTTCGGTTTTCGCCAATTCTATCACTAAATAATTAATCGAGCTAATCAAAAGTGCACACAGTGTATAGAGTAATTTATGAGGAGTTATATTAGTAAGAAAAAGGTTGTTTTGATATTAAAGCGTTTTTTATGCCAAAACTCTGAAAATTTGTCTAAATTTTACATGGCACCATAGCTTTCCAGGATAAATTTCAAAAGTATGTTTCCAAATTATCAGCAAAAAATTTTTATATTTCCAAAAGTTTTCTTAACAGAAACCTCTGTTTTGGTACATATTTGTCACAAAAATAGGGGTTTTCTTAGAAAAACTTTTTGAAATAGAATAATTTTGGCTGATTTTTTTCACATATATTTTTTAAAGTTACAGTAGACTCGCGGTAACGTGAACTATTAAAACCGGAGCGTGTTCACGTTTGCGAAGTTGTTCATGTTTACGAAGGTGTAATTTTTTACATCTTAAAAATAAAATAGACATATATTTAACTCAAAGTCATATATTTTTTTATTAATTCATATTCATATTTGCTTTGCTAAGCTAGTCACGCTTGATCCTCTTTTTATTTTTTCTATTACATCCACTTTTTCCTTTAAAGATAAAAACTTGGTAGTTTTTGCGACATTTTTCACGACACACTTTATATTAAACTAAAAACAAAATAAGCAAATCAACAGGCGCGCGTTACACAAAATGCCAGAATATATTCATAAGTAGGGCTGAGATTTTCATGCACTAAAAAATCGAAAATATGCGCTTAAAATATGCACTAAGAAATCTAAAATATGCAATAAAAAAATAAAAAATATTCACTAAAAACTTAAAAAATTTCAATAAAAAATCACTTCTTTTTAATTTTATTAAAAAGAAAAAGAGAAAAAAATTCAGTCTACTGTTATACAAAGGTACAATATTTTTTAAAACTTAAATAACTAATTTAAATTTTTGTTTGTATAAACGAATAAATACTTTTTTATATTAACAAAAGTAAAACTTTGTCTGTTCGGCCCGTAAAAAACTTTTGTACATGAAAAATTATCTCTCAACGTCAACCGAAGCTATAGGAGCATACTTGAAGGATGCTAATTCATTAGGACAATATTCATTTTCTAATTCAGATCCCATATTTGATTCCAGATCAAAAATATTTGAAATTTGTTTTATTTCTAAAAATCCTTAATTTTTTTGCAAAACGTTTTGGATTTTTTTCTTATTTGTACCCCATCTTGTTAATACTGGCTGCTGTGGAAGGGGAACCAACGGATACATTTAATTAAAAATTGCAACTCGTGAGGGAGCCTTTAAAAATATTTTTTTTCCGTATGATACCAATAAATCAATATTATCGAATTGGCTTCTAATTTTCTCTTCAACGCGGTGTAACCCATGTGCCAAGCAAGTAACATGTAACTGTTTTGGATAAAATGTTTTAAGCCCATTGGCAGCTTTAACCATGTACGGTGCTGCGTCAGTTAAAAATAGAAGGATCTGCTTTTTGTCGAAATCTTGACCCAACAAATTTATGGAGTCATGGAAAGCACGAGCTATCGTAGCATGGTTGGCCTTTTCCAATTCCATAGCGTTAAGCAAGAATTTATTTTTGCAAACTTCTTCATCTTTATCGAAAACTCCAACAATAACATTTGCAACGTAACGCCCTTCTATATCCGTTTTGAAGATTTTTTTTTTGTGTATTTGGAAATTTTCTGAAGAACTTTTTTTTAAAAAAAAATCTCTCAAAAATGCCAAAATATGCAAAAATATGGATTTATAAATTAAAAATATGCAAAAAATATGCATTTAAAACCAAAATATGCATTTTCACCGAAATATGCAAAAATATGCAAAAAACAAATCGATGCCATTTTAACGCAAATTTATTGATTCGGAAAGATAATTGATCGATATCGTTCTAAGATTATCGACAAAAACATGCATTGCATGGAAATCGCAGCCCTATTCATAAGCAATCATTTACGGGGACTCCCAATTTTAAAAAGTAGTGATTGCTTAAAATGTTCAAAAGAAAACAACGTTTTCTATGTTCCATTAATTTTACAATTGTTCACGTTATAGGGCTTTCTTACTGTGTTCACGCTAGTCAGTGTAAAAAAAATTATGTTCATGCTAGCCGGTGTTCACGTAAGGAGGTGTTTTTGTTATAGCGAGTCTACTGTATTTACATATTATAATAAAAGTTGGACTCTGGGTTCATTTCGGACAAATTGCGCATTTTTCATAGTAGGGCATCATATTAAAATAATTGTTTTCTTGATAAAAAACACCTCTTGGTCATAGGCTCTTTCTACTGCATGACCATTTGTTCAGAGATAAAATTCGCTTAAACCGTAAAAATTGGGGAAAACCAGAAAAAACCGCTAGAATCAAATATGTACCTCTAATAAGAATGCAGTGGTTGTCCTTGCAGTTCAACTGAAAGTCATTTACATGCGACAAACTCATTTGTGAGAAAACTGTACCATAGATGAAATATATAGAATGGTTGGTCATAACCCTATAAATTTTAAAAGTTATGATTTTGTCCTCCTGTGTTATTAAGAGACCAAATTAGATTTAACATACAGTTAAATTTAAATTTTATTGCTTAACAATCAAAATTTTTATGTCAACAAACATTTTTGAAGTTTGATATTTTAAATTGTGATGCCCATTTAAGATAATTTCTTTAGATATTTTCAATGAAAATTTTCTAGGGGATATTAAAATTTTGAGTATGATGTTATGGATTTCAGAACAAAAAACGTCACTATCCACAACTTACCAAAAAAAATATATTTTTTTCATGCGGCAATACGTTGTTTTATTTAATCCCATATATGCCTATCCAATTATATATTGCCCGTCTACACACAGAGAAATACAGTGCCAGCCGAATTAGTTCTGTGATTGCAACATTAAAGTTCAAACTGTGATATTTTTGTTTGTGCCGTGATTATTTTTATTTTAATTATTAAATTTGTGTCGTGACAG